>JAPYYA010006096.1:0-10128 GCA_028533165.1 Leontopithecus rosalia
CGGTGAGCCGAGATCGCGCCATTGCACTCCAGCCTGGGTAACGAGAGCGAAACTCTGTCTCAAAAAAATAAATAAATAAATAAATAAATAAATAAATAAATAAATAACATCTTTTTCTATACAAGTCTCCCCTTTTATAGGTTATTAATTTTTTTTTTCTGTGCCAGCTGCATCCTGCCAGAGGGCAGGGGATGTGGGACTTTATTTTACTTATGTTTGGGTTATTAAAAATTAACAATGGGATTGCATCATATTATGACAGTGTGGCCAAATAGACAAGAAGTCAACAATTATCCAGTTAGTATATTAGTCACAGCTTTTGGGTTTTTGTTTATTTGAGCTTTTATGTTTGTTTGTTTTTCTTTCTTTTTCAAATGGAGTCTTGCTGTCACCCAAGCTGGAGTGCAGTGGTGTGATCTCAGCTCACTGCAACCTCCACCTCCTGGATTCAAGCAATTCTCCTGTCTGTGCCTCCTGAGTAGCTGGGATTACAGGCATGCACCACCACACCTGGCTAATTTTTTGTATTTTTAGTAGAGACAAGGTTTTGCCACGTTGGCCAGGTTGATCTCAAACTCCTGACCATAGGTGATCTGCCCACCTCAGCCTCCCAAAGTGCTGGGATTACAGGTGTAAGCCACCACACCTGGCCTAGTCACAGCTTTTATAAAAATGACCAATTTGATACTAGTAACAAACATTTCTTTTAAGCAAAACAGAGTACAACTATTGTTTAAAATTGTTCCCTGCCCATCCTCCCATTTATTTATTTAGTTAGTTATTTTTTGAGACAGAGTCTTGTTCTGTCGCCCAGACTGGAGTACAGTGGAGCAATCTTGGCTCACTTGCAACCTCCCCCTCCCAGGCTTAAGCAATTCTGCCTCAGGCTCCTAAGTAGCTGGGATTACAGGCATCAGCCACCAGGCCCACTACTTGTTTTTGTATTTTTAGTATAGATGGGGTTTCACCATGATGGCCAGGCTAGTCTCAAGCTCATGGCCTCAAGGGATCCACCCACCTCAGCCTCCCAAAGTGCTGGGATTACAGGCATAGGCCACAGCTCCTGACTGCATCCCCCAGTTTAATTATTATATTTATAATTACATTATATAACTCTGGTAATCTGGCAAAACATCATTCTAGCTTGCTAGTAACTGTATAATTGTTAAATCTGTACAATGTATTCTCATTTGCTCAAGCCTACTCATAAAATAAACTATCTTTCTATATACAGAGAGAGCTGAATTTTGGGGCTCATATGTCATAGGTAATTTAGAAGTGAATTTGTATATCAGACATTTTACTTAGATTTGTAAAATACTTTGGGTTTGCCACTTCAATATAGAGCTCATGATCTCTGATAATTATCAGAAATGGGAGCAGTGGCTTCTGCCTGTAATCCCAGCACTTTGGGAGGCTGAGGCGGACAGATCAACTAAGGTCAAGAGTTCAAGACCAGACTGGCCAACCCCATCTCTACTAAAAATACAAAAATAGCTGGGTGTGGTGGCACACACCTGTAATCCCAGCTACTCAGAAGGCTGAGGCAGGAAAACTGCATGAACCTGGGAGGCAAAGGTTGCAGTGGGCCGAGATCACGCCACTGCACTCCAGCCTGCGCAACAGAGCAAGACTCCATCTCAGAAAAAATAAAGAAAGAAATGGCCTACTATATAACAGCCGGGGGCACAGTGGCTCACACTTGTAATCCCAGCACTTTGGGAGGCCAGGGAGGGCAGATCACTTGAGGCCAAGAGTTCGAGACCAGCCTGGCCAACATGGTGAAACCCCATCCCCACTAAAATTACATAGAAAAAATTAGCCAGGCGCAGTAGCATGCACCTGTAATCCCAGCTACATGGGAGGATGAGACAGGAGAATCGTTTGGATCAAGGAGGCAGAGGTTGCAGTGGGCTGAGATCATGCCACTGAACTCCAGCCTAGGTGACAGAGGCTAACTTTTTTTCTGTTTTTCTTAGGGCATCCAATTCTACACTCAGTTAAAGACCATTACTTCTCAATGGAAAGAAGAAGATGCTACACTTTCCTCACCTGCTGTCGTCATGCCTACCGTGGGCTGTTAGAAACAAGTTTGTTTTAAGACTCAGTCCATCCTGAGTTAATCTCCCTTTATTTTTGACCAGATTTATTTTTCATCTTTGCTCAGATCAGATCGATGGGACTGGAATACTAACTAAAATCTTCCTCAGGACTATTAGTCCCTGCAAAGTTTCTGTAGGGAGCTGCCTAGTATAATCTGAAACCAGATTTTTCACTTACTCTTCATACTTCTATTTTTGAGGTAACTGTTGTAACCATGAAATCCTTATCTGAAATGAGTGCTTAAACCTGATTTCTAAAAATTATCCCCTTTTCTGATGACTCAAAGGGGAGAAAAGTCAGTGTATGTAAAGAAAATGTTCTGGCCAGACATAGTGGCTCATGCCTATAATCCCAGCATTTTGGGAGGCAAAGGTGGGCAGATTGCTTGAGCCCAGGAGTTCAAGACCAGCCTGGGCAACATGGTGAAACCCTGTCTCTATTTAAAAAATTGAAAAAGTAAAAAAAAAAAAAAATTGAAAAGATGATGTTCCAGTAATTGCAAGAAGAACTCTTAGATGGGGAAAGGGGAAACAGGATAGAAATAACTCACTGCTTTTGGTTGATCCTTAAACACAGCCCTACGTAAATGCCACTGGGAGAGACCTCCTATAAAGTTTTTGTGTACCCCTCTTTTATCCAACAATATACAAGATATAATCCATTTTTATGTATCCCAAATTTATGGCAACACCTTCTTTCTTTTCTGCTCAATGCCACTTTGTTTCCTAGTAATTCGGGCCCATTATTTAATTCTGTCATTGTCACTGCTCCTGCTTCTTAAGATCATTTCTCAAGGATACCTCAGTAAGCAATGGATAAATCAACTTTTTGTTTTATGTGCTAAGTATTAAGTTTCAGGATTCTCTTCAGCAATCATTAATGCTTCAGCCATTAATTCAGATGCAAATAATTTGAAAATTATTTCAAAAGTAAAATAGGTCCAGAAATCAAGGAGTGTTCCAACCATGAAAATGGGTAAAACACCTGCCTTAAGCAAATCTAACCTGATATTATTACTTGTTTATATATTCTTTTCTCTTGCCTGTATTTCTCATTAGTGATACTTTTTAATGAAAGAACTCTTCATGTAGAGCAATTGACTGGGACTAAGGAATTTCAAAGCTTTACATGACATAAAGTGGTTTTAAAAGATGCTTTGACAGTCTTCTGCCAGTAGTTCAACTATCTTTATGCTTTTTTTTTTGAGCCGGAGTTTCACTCTTGTCGCTTAGGCTCGGGTGCAATGGTGTGATCTCAGCTCACTGCAACCTCCACTTCCCAGATTCAAGCAATTCTCCTGCCTCGGCCTCCTAAATAGCTGGGATTATAGGCATGTGCTACCACACGTGGCTAATTTTGTAGTTTTAGTAGAGACATGGTTTCTTCATGTTGGTTGGACTGGTCTCAAACTCCCAACCTCAGGTCACCCGCCTACCTCAGCCTCCCAAAGTGCTGAGATTACAGGCGTGAGCCAGCGAACCCAGCCACCTTTATGCTTTTTGTTTCTTTTATATATTTAAACTTAAGGTCAGAACAGAAATTCATGTGCTGAACAGAATAGATTCTTTTTGCAGTACCATCCCAGTTGAATCTTCTATTTTCCTGCTTCCTTACTAGTCACTTGGATAGTGCTAACCTACTCTATGGAAGTTGTTCGGTGAATTAGGATGATTAAAAAAAGACCTTGAAAATATTGTGTAATCTGTGGATTTGAGGCTTATTACTACCACCTGACTGGATAGAATATCAAAACCTTCAATCACATAAGGTGACTGAAACTTGTGTAAAATACATGATGACCCTACTGGGTCTTTTTTTTTTTTTTTCTGCTTTCCTAAAGATGAGGCAATAGAAATTTATAATTTGAGACTATACTACCCCTTGTTTTAGCTCTTATCACAGCTGGCAACTGGTAGTGATATTTAATCCAATCCAACAACTATAAGCTGGATTGAATCAAAGGTCATTATTGTCTAAATTCCAAATGGAATTAAATATAGTCACAGAGACTCCTAACATTTTCCTTACATTTAAGGAAAATCACTTCTAAAAAAAACACACTAATCAGAATTGTGCTGCTCTAATTAGAAACAACTTGTCTGGCCAGCAATTTGCTACTCAGAGAGTTTCTTATTTCTTAGAGGAAAAAAAATCTCATCAGTTATATTCATGTGATTGCAGCTAAAAAGTCAGTATTTTATTTTCTTTGTGCTCTAATGTGGCTTTATTTGAAATTTCTCAAGATTCTACATTGTACTAATAGATTATGATAACAAATTATAAATAAAAAACTCTTAAAGAGAAAAACATGGCTTTAAAAAAATAATTTCATATTTCCTTATAAGCCTTTGTCCCCTGAGTTATAATGACTCTGACTTCCCACCTGTGATCCAAAGCCAAGAGTAACAAGGTCACTTTGCTTACTCTTACACAAAAAATAGTACACATTTTGGCTGGGCTGCTTACTTCAAAAGGCAACCTATAGATCTCCACACTAAAAGAGGCACAAATTTGCATTTGTATTAGTATAATATACATTTGTGTGGATATTGCTTTAAAAATTGATGTAATCTGGCCAGGCACAGTGCCTCACACCTGTAATCCAGCACTTTGGGAGGCTGATGTGGGCAGATCACAAGATCAGGAGTTCGAGACTGTCCTGGCTAACATGGTGAAACACAGTCTCCACTAAAAATAGAAAATATTAGCCAGGCATGGTGGCATGTGCATGTAGTCCCAGCTACTCAGGAAACAGGCAGGAGAATCACTTGAACCCGGAAGGCAGAGGTTGCAGTGAGCCGAGATCGTGCCACTGCACTCCAGTCTGGGCAACAGAGTGAGACTCCATCTAAAAAAAAAAAAAAACTTATTTAATCTACTCATGCTATTTATTACTCATTCCACTGATCCCTGAAGTCTCTTAACTAGTAGAGAAAATAACTGTGATTTAGCAAGAAGCGACATGGGGAAAGGTGACAACAATATGTATTGTTTGGTTAGATACAGACTCCTTACTGTGTCAGACTCTTGAGATCCTTTTGGAATAGTGGGTAGCACCACTTTACCAGAAGAGTCTGATATTGGAACTTGCTGGGTGATAAAGGTTTGATCTTGAAGCTTACTTTCATCCCTGCAATAATGACAAAATAACAGAGCTGTCAACAACTCTACAAACATGAAACCTGGTTTAGAGTAACAAACTTGTCATATTACTTTCACTCAATTAGCACATTCAGGATGACCACAAGAATCATCATGTTGGGCTCATGTTCATTACTTTAGCAAGAGAGCTCTTACCCAAATTCCTTTGTTTCTCCACTGTCAGAAACAACATAATCCGGAACTGGAGGCCTAGAACTCTGGTTGTATTTCCTGTGGTGGGTAAAAGTCAACAAAGATAATGAGGCAGTGTCTCCTCATGCCTTCATACTTTCTTTTCATATCTAAATTTTTAAAATTTTTTAAATTTTTTTTAGTAGGTACATATATTTGTGGGTATGTGAGATGTTTTGATACAGCCATGTAATGTGAAATAATCACATCGTGGATACCACATAGAATGAGGTATCCAACCCTTCAAACATTTATCCTTTGTGTTACAATCCAATTACACTCTTTTATCTATTTTAAAATATACAACTGGCCAGGTGCAGTGGCTTTAATCCCAGCACTTTGGGAAGCCAAGGAAAGTGGATCACCTGAGGTCAGGAGTCTGAGACCAGCCCAGCCAACATGGTGAAACCCCATCTCTATTAAAATTACATAATTAGGGCCAGGCACAGTGGCTCATGCCTGTAATCCCAGCACTTTGGGAGGCCAAGGCAGGTGGGTCATCTCAGGTCAGGAGTTCGAGACCAGTCTGGTCAACATGGTGAAACCCCATCTCTACCAAAAATAGAAAAATTAGCTGGGCATGGTGGCAGGTGCCTGTAATCCCAGCTACTCAGGAGGCTGAGGCACGAGAATCACTTGAACCTGGCAGGGGGAGGTTGCAGTGAGCCGAGAGTACACCACTGCACTCCAGCCTGGGCAACAGAGTGAGACTCCTTTTCAAAAAAAAAAAAAAAATTAGCCAGGCAGGCACTGTGGCACGTGCCTGTAGTCCCAGCTACTCAGTAGGCTGAGGTGGGAGGATCACATGAGCTTGTGTGTGATTGTGCCACTACACTCTGCCCTGGGTGACAGAGTGAGACCCTGTCTCAAAAAAAAAATTATATATATATATATATATATATATACTTATCTTTGCAAGCCAATAAAATCTTAATAATTGTTATGTTTCTCTTCAGTTGCCACTGATTGAGCTGAACAATACTGTAACTCCTTAGTAAGCATTACCTTAAACATCTAAGATGACTCTTCCCCTCCCTGTTTAATTCCAATTCATCTTTCATTTTCATGCTTATTCATTAATCTCCCATTCTTTATCTTTGGGAGTTAGAGCAGTTAAGCAGTAGGGCCTTTTTATATTTTCTGGTCCATTCCCATCCCTTTAGTTCTAAGTAAAAAGAGTAAGTTCACTGCTCCTATGTGGTTTCTACATTTGATAACATATTTCACTGCAGAAATAGGGAGTTACCTAGAAGCACAGCCATTCATTTTTGCAAAGAGCAATCTCAAGACTTTTTCCTTCTGCTCCCAGGTCAAATCTCCAATATCCACATTTCCTTCAATATGTGTCCTGAAGAATTTCAAAGGAAAAAAAAATGTGAAAAGGAAAAATATGGCCAAAGTAGGTTTCTCTTCTTTTTTAAAAGTATATAATGTGTAATCATAAGATAAATTCCATACCATAATTGAATATTATGAAACAACTACAAAGCAAACTATCACAAAATCTTAAGTTGATAAGGACATCAATATACTAACCAATCCAAAATGTTACATATCATAAAGATAAAAATGACAAAAACTTTAACAACATGAAAAAATATTTATGCTTAGATATTAAGCAAATAGCAAAATAGGAAACTCTAAGGAAGCTGGGCATGGCGGCTCATGCCTATAATCCCAGCATTTTGGGAAGCCAATGTGGGTAGATCACTTGAGGTCAGGAGTTTGAGACTAGCCTGCCAAACATGGTGCAACCCCATCTCTACTAAAAATACAAAAATTAGTCCAGGCACGGTGGCTCACGCCTGTAATCCTAGCACTTTCGGAGGCTGAGGCGGCGGATCACAAGGTCAAGAGATCAAGACTATCCTGGTCAACATGGTGAAACCCCGTCTCTCCAAAAATACAAAAATTAGCTGGGTTGTGGTGTGCACCTGTAGTCCCAGCTACTTGGGAAGCTGAGGCAGGAGAATCGGGAGGCTGAGGTTGCAGTGAGCTGAGATGGTGCCACTGCACTCCAGCCTGAGTGGCAGAGTGACACAAAATCTCAAAAAAAAAAAAATTAGTTGGGCATGGTGGCACACGCCTGTAATCCCAGATACTGAGGAGGCTGATACAGGAGAATCGCTTGAACTGGGAAATGGAGGCTGCAGTGAGCCAGAATTGCTACACTGCTTTCCAAACTGGGTGACAGAGTGAGACTCCATCTCAATTTAAAAAAAAAAAAATGAAGAAGAAGCAGGGAGCAATGGTTCATGCCTGTAATCCCAGCACTTTGGGATGCTGAGGCGGGTGGATCATGAGGTCAAGAGATGGAGACAGACCATCATGGCCAACATGGTGAAACCCTGTCTCTACTAACAATACAAAAAATTAGCTGGGCACGATGGTAACTGTAATTCTCTGTAATTCGATGTAATTCGCTCTTGTTACCCAGGCTGGAGTGCAATGGCACGATCTCGGCTCACTGCAACCTCCTCCTCCTGGGTTCAGGCGATTCTCCTGCCTCAGCCTCCTGAGTAGCTGGGATTATAGGTACGTACCACCATGCCCAGCTAATGGGTTTCACCATGTTGACCAGGATGGTCTCAATCTCTTGACCTTGTGATCCACCCGCCTCAGCCTCCCAAAGTGCTAGGATTATAGGCTTGAGCCACCACGCCCGGCCTTAAAATTTTTTAAAATAAAAAATACAAGTTTAGGTTTTGGGCTGCAGTGAGCCAAGACTGCATGCACCACTGCCCTCCAGCCTAGGCAACAGAGCAAGACTCCATTAAAAAAAAAAAAAGTTTAGGTTTTGGCCAGGTTCAGTGGCCTACACCTATGTAATCCTAGAGCTCTGGCAGGCCAAGGTGGGAGACTAGCTTGAGGCGAGGAGTTCAAGACCAGCCTGGGCAACATAGTGAAACCCTTTTCTCTATAAAAATGATTTAAAAATTAGTCTGACATGGTGGCATACACCTATCATCCTAGCTACTTGGGGCGCTAAGGTGGGAGGATGGCTTGAGCCCAGCAGTTGGAGGCTACAGTGAGCCATGATGACACACTCCAGCCTGGGCAACAAAGACCCTGTCTCAAAAAAATAAAAAAGTCTAGATTTCATCTTACGATTACCATGTAACAAGACTTCTATCATGAGGCAGAGGGGAATGTACTAAGAATACATCCAAAGTCCCACATGCTATGCTAAGCATAGAAATTACAAAGATGAGTAAGTCAGTTCCTGTCCTCAAGTAACCTACTGATCAATGTATTCAATAATTGAATATTATAAACTTTTCAGACTTATTTCTGTAAAGGACATAAAAATAGCAGCAAAAAAGATAATCAAGTATTACTAGTACCATTTTTCAGCCTCCAGAAGATCCTGATTCACACTATTGGTGCTGTGCTCTCTGCCATCAAATGTTCTGATTCTGGGATATTCTGTTCTTCCTGCACATGCTGCTCTCATTTTTAAATTGAAAGCAGCTTGTGCTATCTGCTTATAATGCTTCCTGCTAACTAGGATCTGTTGCTTCACTTGGTGTAGAGCATCTAAAAAGAATCTTTCCACTTCTGTTCTCTCATCCAGTATGTTCTTGGCCAGCTTCTTTACATGATTCATTTCCTTGTCCTTCATCTGAAGAAGGTGCTGCAGCTTATCAATTTCTACCTGACTCACTCGGTTCTCTATCACTGCTCGTTGCTGCAGTTTTAAAACTTCACTCTCAAATTCTTTGGTCATGTGACTCAGAGCAGTCTCCAAGCTTAGTACCTTCTTCTGAAGGGTTTGGATTTGTGATCTCTGCTGGATAAGTTGCATAATCTTTTCCTTAACCAACAGATCACTGATCTCCTAAAAACAGAATGAGAGAGGTGATTTTTTTTTTTAAGATGGAGTCTTCTCTGTCATTCAGGCTGGAATGCAATGGCATGATCTCAGCACACTGCAACCTCCATCTCCTGGGTTCAAGCAATTCTCCTACTTCAGCTTCCCACGTAGCTGGGACTACAGGCATGTGCCACCACACCTGTATTCCCAGCTACTCGGGAGGCTTAGTCAGGAGAATCACTTAAACACAGGAAGTGGAGGTTACAGTGAGCCAAGATCATGCCATTGCATTCCAGCCTGGGTGACAAAGTGAGACTCCATCTCAAACAAACACACACAAACAAAATATATATATATATATATATATATATATATATATATATATATACGTATATATGTACACATATATACACATATATACATATATATACGTATATATGTGTACATATATACGTATACATATATATGTATATATACGTATATATATGTATATATATATGTGTAAGAGGCACGCAGGACGCAAGCGCAGAGCTCTCAGCAGGCGCGGCCAGGCAGCCGGCGCCACAGCGCAGCAGCACGGCGCACGAAACACACAGATCTGGGTGCCCTGTTAAACCGGCAATTTGAGACTTGGGAGGGCAGATTGCCATGTTCATCTGATTGAACGGGTTTTGGATGGTGAACCAGACCAGGAGATTTTTGGGAGGTGAATTGTGAACCAGCGCAGTGGGTGCCTGCACGGGAAATCACACAGATCCCGGCGCCCTTTTGGCCGGCAGCTGAGGCACCTGGGAGAGAGTCAACCCTACAACTTAAAAAAAAAAAAAAAAAAAAAGCAAAAAGGCTCGGAGGCAGGGAGCCAAGTGATCAGGCTCGAT
>JAPYYA010006097.1:0-10128 GCA_028533165.1 Leontopithecus rosalia
TGTTATTGGTCTATTCATAGTTTCAGCTTCCTCCTGGTTTAGGATTGGGAGGACACAAGATTCCAGGAACTTATCCATTTCTTCCAGGTTTACTAGTTTATGTGCATTGAGCTGTTTGTAATATTCTCTGATGATGGTTTGAATTTCTGTGGAATCTGTGGTAATTTCCCCTTTATCATTTTTTATTGCATCTATTTGGTTATTCTCTCATTTCTTTTTATCAATCTGGCCAGGGGTCTATTTTGTTGTTCTTTTCAAAAAACTAGCTCTTGAATTTATTGATTTATTGAAGGGTTTTTCGTGTCTCTATCTCCTTCAGTTCTGCTCTGATCTTAGTTATTTCTTGTCTTCTGCTAGGTTTTGAGTTTTTGGTCTTGCTCCTCTAGCTATTTCAATTTTGATTAAAGGGTGTCAATTTTGAATTTCTCCACTCTTCTCATGTGGGCACTTATTGCTATATATTTTCCTGTAGAGACTGCTTTAAATGTGTCCCGGAGATTCTGGTATGTTGTGTCTTAGTTCTCGTTGGTTTTGAAGAACTTCTTTATTTCTGCCTTCATTTCATTGTTTATCCAGTCAACAGTCAAGAGCCAGTTGTTCAGTTTCCATGAAGTTGTGTGGTTCTGAGTTAGTTTCTGAATTCTGAGTTCTAACTTGATTGCACTATGGTCTGAGAGACTGCTTGTTATGATTTCCATTCTTTTGCATTTGCTGAGAAGTGATTTACTTCCAATTATGTGGTCAATTTTAGAGTAGGTATGATGTAGTGCTGAGAAGAATGTATATTCTGTGGATTTGTGGTGGAGAGTTCTGTAAATGTCTATCAGGTGTGCTTGTTCCAGGTGTGAGTTCAAGTCCTGGATATCCTTGTTAATTTTCTATCTGGTTGTTCTGTCTAATGTTGACAGTGGAGTCTTAAAGTCTTCCACTATTTTTGTGTTGGAGTCTAAGTCTCTTTGTATGTCATTAAGAACTTGCCTTATATATCTGGGTGCCCCTGTATTGGGCCCATATATACTTAGGATCATTAGCTCTTCTTGTGGTATCGATCCTTTTTCCATTATGTAATGTCCTTCTTTGTCTCTTTTGATCTTGGTTGCTTTAAAGTCTATTTCATCGGAGACGAGAATTGCAACTCCTGCTTTTTTTTGCTCTCCGTATGCTTGGTAATCTTCCTCCATCCCTTTATTTTGAGCCTTTGTGTATCTTTGCATGTGAGATGGGTTTCCTGGATACAGCACACCTATGGGTTTTGGCTTTTTATCCAACATGCCAATCTGTGTCTTTTGATTGGTGCATTTAGCCCATTTACATTTAGGGTTAATATTGTTAGTGTGAATTTGATACTGCCATTTTGATGCTAGTTGGCTGTTTTGCCCGTTAGTTGATGCAGATTCTTCATTTTGTTGATGCTCTTTAGCATCAGCAGCTGTTGCGCTGCGTCGCTGCGTCGCTGGCCGAAATGGCCGTGCCAGCTGAAACAGCTGCACTATCGGCCTGTGGGGCTCCTACACTTGGGAATCTCCTGGTCTGTGGGCAATAAAGATCCATCTAGAAATGTGGCGTCCACTCACCCTCTGTGCTTTCACTGGGAGCTGCAATCCTGAATTGCTCCTATAGTGCCATCTTCTCCTCTCAGCCAGAAACATGTTTCTTCTAGGAGCTGCGTTTGGATATTCCAGAGTGAATGGGAGTACATGCTGTATTGAGAAATATCTGGTTCTAGGGATGGGTCTCAGGCTGAAGACTGTTCTTTACCATCCTAGAAGCAGAAGAATAAAACCTCAAACTTCTGATACACTTTTACCTATGTAACAAACCTGCACATCCTACACATGTATCCTGAACTTAAATGTTTCAAAAAGTAAAAAATTTAAAGTTACATACCTATTATTGAATATTTTTGATATGGTTTGTCTCTGTGTCCCAACCCAAATCTCATCTCAATTTGTAGTCCCTACATGTGAAGGAAGGGACCTCATGGGAAGTGATTGAATTGTGAGGTGTGGTTTGCCCATGCTGTTCTCATTATAGTGACAAAGTTGTCATGACAGTTGATGGTTTTAAAAGTGACAGTTTTCCCTGCATGCTCTCTCTCTCCTGCAGCCTTATGAAGAAAGTGCCTGTTTCCCCTTCACCTTCCACCATGACTATAAGTTTCCTGAGGCCTCCCTAGCTATGCAGAATTGTGAGCTAATTAAACCTCTTGTTTGTGATTTACACAGTCTCAGGTAGTGTCTTTATAACAGTGTGAAAACAGACTGATACAGATAATTGGTACTAGGAGTTTGGGGGTACTCCTATAAAGATAACCTGAAAATGTCAAAGCTACTTTGGAACTTGGTAATGGGCAGAGGTTGAAACAGTTTGGAGGGCTCAGAAGAAGATAGGAACATGGGGGACAGTTTGGGAATTCCTAGAGACTTGTTGAATAGTTTTGACCAAAATGTTGTGACAATAAAGTCCAGGATGAAGTGGTCCCAGATGGAGATGAGGAACTTGTTTGGAACTGGAGAAAAGGTGACTCTTGCTGTATTTTAGCAAAGAGACTGGCAGCATTTTGCCCTGTCCTAGAGATTTGTTGAACTTTGAACTTTAGAGAGATGATTTAGGGTATCTGACAGAAGAATTTCTAAGCCACAAAACATTTAAGATGTGACCTGTCTTCCTGAAAGCATACAATTATATGCATTCATGAAGTGATGGTTTGAAATTCGAACTTATGTTTAAAAGTGAAGCAGAACATAAAGTTTTGGAAAAATTGTAGCCTGACCATGAGGTAGAAAAGAAAAATCCATTTTCTTTGGAGAAATTCAAGCTGGCTGCATAACTTTTCATAAGTAATGTGGAACTGAATGTTAATTTTTCCCAAGACAATGGGGAAAGTATCTTCAGGTCATGTCAGAGGTCTTCATGGAAGCCCCTTCCATCAGAGGCTCAGAGACCTAGGAAAGAGAAGTGGTTTCAGGGTCTGGGCCCACGGCCCTGCTGCACTGTGCAGCCTCAGGACATGGCGCCCTGCATGCTAGCTGGTATAGCACCAGCTGTGGCTAAAAGGGGCCAAGGTACAGCTTAAACCATTGTTTCAGAGAGTGCAAGCCCCAAGCCTTGGCAGCTTCCATGTGGTGTTGGGCCTGAGGTTCACAGAAGATAAGAGTTAGGGAGCCTCTGCCTAGATTTCAGAGGATGTAGGGAAACACCTGAATGTCCAGGCAGTAGGCTGTCACAGGGACAGAGCCCTTATGGAGAATCTCTACTAGGGCAATGCAGAGGGGAAATGTGGGGTAGGAGCCCTGACACAGAGTCACCACTGGGGCACTGCCTAGTGGAGTGTGAGAAGAGGGTCTCTGTCCTCCAGATCCCAGAATGGTATATATACCGACAGCTTGCACCTTGCACCTGGAAAAGCCACAGGCCCTCAACACCAGACCACGAAATACTGGGGGCCGTATCCTGTGGAACTACAGAGGCAGAGCTGCCCAAGGTTGTGGGTGCCCACCCCTTACATCAGCATGTCCTGGATGTGAGAGATGGAGTCAAAGGATATTTTGGAGCTTTAAGATTTAATAATTGCCTGGCCGCATTTTAGACTTGCATACATCCTGTGGCCCCTTAGTTTTGACTAATTTTTCCCACTTGGAATGGGTACATTTGTCCAATACCTATAACCCCACTGGATCTTGAAAGTAACTAACTTGCTTTTGATTTTACTGGCTTATGGTGGAAAGGTCTTACATTGTCTTAGATGAAACGTTGGACTTGGATTTTTTGGTTAATGCTGGAATGAGTTAAGACTTTGGGGGATTTTTGGAAAGGCCTAATTGGTTTTGAAATGTGAAAAGGACATGAAATTTGGGAAAGACCAGGGGCAGAATGGTATGGTTTGGTTCTGTGTCCCCAGCCAAATTTCATCTCAAATTTTAATCCCCACATGTTGAGGGGGGAACCTGGTGGGAGGTGATTAGATCATGGGGGTCATTCCCCCATGATGTTCATGATAGTGAATGAGTTCTCATGAGATCTGATGATGATCTCATGAGATTTGATGATGATCTCATTCTCATGATGGTGAATGAGTTCTCCCTCTCTAGCTGCCTTGTGAAGATGTCTGCTTC
Organism: Leontopithecus rosalia; assembly: GCA_028533165.1. NCBI lineage: Eukaryota > Metazoa > Chordata > Mammalia > Primates > Cebidae > Leontopithecus > Leontopithecus rosalia. Next base: position 4,116 of record JAPYYA010006097.1, read on the forward strand.
CCCTTTACTTCTGCCATGATTGTAAGTTTCCCAAGGCCTCTCCAGCCATGTGGATCTGTGAGTTAATTAAACGTCTTTTGCTTATGAATTACCCAGTCTCAGGTAGTGTCCTTATAGCAATGTGAAAATGGACTGATACAATTTTATATTTGTTGAAAGGACTAGTAGCTCAGTATGTACTAATGGTATGAAAAGATGCTCAAGACATTGTAAAATGCAACCACAAAATCCAGCTGTAGATCAATATTGTTTATATGATGTCACACACTTGAGAGAAAAAATACCATTAGAATTTTCAGCATAAAGATGTCTTACGTTTATAAAAAAAGATAAAAAGATTTATTTGCAACAAATTATCTTAATATGTTTTTAACTTAACAAAAGCACACTACAGGATGGCATTGTGTCTACTTTCTCATAGCAAAATGAAAAACAGAAAATATAAACAAAATGCCATGCAGCACGAATTTTTGGGTGTGGTGTCTGTCTTGATAGGGGCCTGAGTTGCATAAGTACATTCATTTGTTAAAAGCTCAATACATGGTTAAGTAATTAAATATGTGTTTTAATGTGTGTAATATTATCTAATTAAAGCATCATTAACAAACACTGGGCTCTAGTTAAAGATATGCTGCTGCTGGAAGTCATTTTTTGTTGAAAAAAAGATTTAGCGGTATTTAGGGGTAAATTGTACTCATGTCAGCAATTTAGTTTGAAAGGTATCAAAAATTAAGGTGGACTGATAAGTGATAAAGCAAAGAGAATGTTAACAGTTACAGAATCAGGGTAGCATTAATATAGGGATTAACTGTGTGCATCTTTCAATTTTTCTGAATGTTTGAAAATTTTCATAATAAAATTTTGAAAAATAGTATTCATAGTATGTTTTCATCGTAACTCACTTTTTCTGATTCACCGTGATTTTGGCATATACTCTGTAAATTAATGGAATGAACACAAAGTTGAAATATAAAAAAGCTTAGTATTTACATGGAAAGATATCCAATCTTCAAACAACTTACAAATAGTCATATATATATATATGATCTCATTTGTGTATACCTATGTAACAAATGTGCATGTTCAGCACATGTATCCAGGAACTTAAAATAAAAGTGAAAAAATTAAATACGTTTATATAGTCAAATTAAATGTCTGAAAGAACATACATGAAACTATTAACACTGGTGATCCCTGAGGTTTTTGATAATATTGGCGGTTTTAATTTTCTCTTACAGTATTCATATATATTCAGAAAAAAATAGATATCTTTATTAAAAATTTAATTAATTGGTTTTAATGATGACAAATGGCATAATTTAGAGGGAAAATAGGAGTTTTCTGAACTTCTGCTTGAATACCTGTGGAAATCAGGAGCTACCTATTTCAAGAGACAGTCTGTTTCATTGTTGGAATAAGTCCCAATTGTAAGAATGTTTTTGCTTATGGAAAACTGACATCTGCCTGTCTCAGTTTTTTTCTTACTGGAACAATACTGAATAAGATGACATTCTAATGCATAGTGATTTCAGTATAAAAGTAACTGAGGCAACTGAACTGTGCAAGGTGTGGGTGAGGGTCATAGACAAGAAGGAGCAATAGTGATGGCTGTAAGAGTGTTTGAAAAGAAGGCACATTAACTGCTAAGAGATTTGACACAGGAGCTACCCAGAGTGAGACATGACAGTCATAGTATTTGTTTGCAAGCTTTCTGGGGTCCTCAGTTCTCAGCAAGCCTGAGTGCATTATCTTATAAGTGGCACTGCCATTCTGGTGATTCTGCTTAGCAGAAACACTGCTTGATGTTGCAAACCAGGAATGAAATAAATAGCCGTGCCACTAGAAAGCCTCAGCAATCAGAAAACAATGAAGTTGTAATCAAACTACCAAGATGGCAATTGTCTTTAAGTACACAACTTTGTCTGAGATGTATGTTTGAGGAAACAACTCATGAAGTTTGCAGATGATGCTGAATTACACAGTGGTTGCTAAATATTCTCAAAAACAGAAGTCTCTTCAAAAAGACCTTGACCAGTTGGGGAAATGCCCCTACAGACAGACACATAATGAAACTTAAAAGGGAAAAATACAAATTGTTACTTTTAGAATGGGCTGATGATTAGATGCCTGTGTAGAAAGAAAAGACAGGCAAAGATGGAGAAAATGAAAATTTAGCAGAATATAGAGCATAAAGCTATTGCAGGAAAAGTGTCCAAGCAAATATTGGAGTAAATTTAAGCTAAAATGTTCTGGGAGATGATTCTGTATATTATAAAATTGTCAGATCTTTCTCTCTCTCTCCACGCCTCCCAAAGGCCCTTTTGTTTATATAATACTGTACCTTTTCTCAGAGACATAATTAGGCAACTTAGAATGATACAAAAAATATAAGACCAATTAAAAATAGATGGCTAAAAAGGAACATAAACAAGTGGGGGGACATAAAAAGACTAGAATTGGGACTCAAATAATTCAAACTATAAAGACGTATGTCCTTTCTGTTGGTGGAAAGTAAATTTAGCTTTAAGCTTTTTAGCTACTAATTTAAAAGAGAAGAAAGAAAGCAGTTAAGTTATACAGTTTAGAAGTTCATGGTGTTTATAGTAAGCCACTATTTTAATAAGGTGTAGACAAAGAGGAAATGTGATTAAATAAATTGAAATAACATTTTTTACGAGGATAAGGTAAGAACATTGAGGCTATTTAGTCAAAAGAAGAAAGAGCTACGGGTTGACTTGATGACTATATTCAAATGTTTCAGGGGACTTTATGTGAAAAATTAAAAGCAACTGTTTTCTGTGCCCATGGAGAATAATAAAAAATAAATGGACTTAATTTAAATGTAGTGACAATCTGGAAAAAAATTGCAACATACATAACAGATAAAAATTTATATACAGAATATTTAAAGAATTTCTACAAATTGATAACAATATAACAAACTACTTAATTGGAAAAATGGCCAAGGATGTGAACATGCAAGTTGCAGAAGAGGAAAGAAAAATAGCCAATACGAACAAAAAGATAGTCAACTCCAATAGCAATTAGAAAAATACAAATTGCCTTATTATCATTTTTTTCTCATCAGACAAAAACATTTTTGTAAACATGATGATAAGTATTGAGAAGAATATGAGTAGATACACATACACATAATCGGATAGCCAAAATGCCAATTGGTATAGCCACTTGGGAATATAATTTGATAGTGTCTATTAAAATGGAAAATATGTATACCCTGTGACACTTCAGTTTTATTTCTCATATTTAGATTCATTACTGTTATTCACTGTTATCCAGTTTGCCTCTCCTGGGCACGAAGTAGGACTGCACTTGGTGGTTCTTTATGGTTGGTTGGGGTTATGTGTCTAGTTTTGGTCAATGAGTTATTTCTGTGACAAGTGGGAAACTCTGAAGAACTTTTTTTCAGTCATAGATACTGTCAATGTTTAAAGTGGTAGCTGCTCCAACAGCCTGGATCTCTAAATGATTCCAGTGAACAGAGTCCTCCAACTGTCCTCAATGGACATGTAGGAAGAAATACACCAAAAATATACCTTTTTTTAATCAATCAAGATAGAATCCCAAAGATTATTGTTAAGTAAAAATAGATACAAATGATATACATAATACTATACAATCTGTGTACTATACATTCATGCATGTGTAGCTATTGAACATATATAGTAGTACTTTGCAGTTTAAAATTTTTGTGATATATATATTTATATCACAAAATACAGTGATTACTTTGAGGGGATGATATTAGGTAAGAGACAAGATTTTGGAATAATGTAAAACAGAATTTAGCCTACTTTAATTTTTTTTTCATTTTTAAAGGGAGAATATGTTAATTTTAAATAAAATTAAAATATCAAAAATGATATAAAGTAGGGAATAATTCTACTGTCCATAAAGAAAGAATATTTGCTGTCAAGAGTTTTAAAATATCAATGGAATGTAAACTAATTGGAGGAAAAATTGGCCTTATACACCATATACAAATACACATAACCTGTGATTTAGTATTCTAGTGACCCATGCATAAATAATGTGTGTATTAGGATGTTTATTGAAGCACTGTTGTTTTGTTTTGTTTTTTTTTTGAGATGGAGTTTCGCTCTTGTAACCCAGACTGGAGTGCAATGGCGCCGTCTCAGCTCACTGCAACCTCCGCCTCCTGGGTTCAGGCAATTCTCCTGCCTCAGCCTCCTGAGTTGCTGGGATTACAGGCACGTGCCACCATGCCCAGCTAATTTTTTGTATTTTGAGTAGAGACGGGGTCTCACCATGTTTACCAGGATGGTCTTGATCTGTTGACCTCGTGATCCACCCGCCTCGGCCTCCCAAAGTGCTGGGATTACAGGCTTGAGCCACCGCGCCCGGCCTGCAGCACTGTTTTAATAGAAGATTTAAAAAAAACTTATAATCTTCATTTGAAAATCACTGAATTAATTGTTGTATATTCATACAATGGGATATTTGGTGCTAGTTCAAAACAAAGAGGCAGCTCTCTATTACTGATAGGGAAAGGTGTCAAAGACAAATTATTAAGTGAGACAAGCAATGTAGACAACTTTGTATACGGTATGTTACCATTTATACAAGGAAAAGGTTAAAAGGAATGTATCTGTAATTCTCTTCCTCAAACCAAGGAACACAAGAGCAGAATGGCAGTCTCAGAGGACATATTGTTAATTTTGTACAAGATAAGGAGGTGACAAAGGATCTCAGGATGCCTATTAATTGGGAAACATAGCCTATCCCAAACAAGAAAGAGCAATGTAATTTTTATTTCAACCTGGAACATTTGTAAGTACAATAATAGTAAAGGACTACTTTTGATTTTTTGATTGCATTTTAGGTTCTGGGGTACATGTGCAGAACATGCAAGATAATTGCATATGTACACATGTGGCAGTGTGATACGCTGCCTTCCTCCCCTTCACCCACATCTGGCATTTCTCCCCATGCTATCCCTCCCCAGCTCCCCCGCCCCACTGTCCCTCCCCTATTCCCCCCAATAGACCCCAGTGTGTAGTGCTCCCCTCCCTGTGTCCATGTGTTCTCACTGTTCATCACCCGCCTATGAGTGAGAACATGCAGTGTCTGTTCTTGTGTCAGTTTGCTGAGAATGTTCTCCAGATTCATTCATGTCCCTACAAAGGACACAAACTCATTGTTTTTCATTGCTGCATAGTATTTCATGGTGTATATGTGCCACATTTTCCCAGTCCAGTCTATCATCGATGGGCATTTGGGTTGGTTCCAGGTCTTTGCTATTGTAAACAGTGCTGCAATGAACATTCGTGTGCATGTATCCTTATAGTAGAACGATTTATACTCCTTTGGATATATACCTAGTAATGGGATTGCTGGGTCAAATGGAATTTCTATTTCTAGGTCCTTGAGGAATCGCCACACTGTCTTCCACAATGGTTGAACTAATTTGCACTCCCACCAGCAGTGTAAAAGTGTTCCTATTTTCCACATCCTCTCCAGCATCTGTTGTCTCCAGATATTTTAATGATCACCATTCTAATTAGCGTGAGATGGTATCTCAATGTAGTTTTGATGTGCATTTCTCTGATGACCAGTGATGATGAGCATTTTTTCATATGTCTGTTGGCCTCATGTATGTCTACTTTTTAAATTTTTATTGCAAGATAGTTGCATAGGTACACACGTGGCAGTGTCTTTTGCTGCCTTCTGCCCCTTCACCCATATTTGGCATTTCTCCCCATGCCATCCCTCCCCCGCTCCCCGCCCCCGCTAACCCTCCTCTAATTCCCCCAGTAGACCTCAGTGTGTGGTACTCCCTTCCCTGTGTCCATGTGTTCTCATTGTTCATCACCTGCCTATGAGTGAGTATATATGGTATTTCCTTTTCTGTTCTTGTGTCAATTTGCTGAGAATGATGTTCTCCAGATTCATCCATGTCCCTACAAAGGACACGAACTCGTCATTTTTGATTGCTGCATAATATTCCATGGTGTATATGTGCCACATTTTC
>JAPYYA010006098.1:0-10127 GCA_028533165.1 Leontopithecus rosalia
ACCCTATCGTCTCAGCCCAAAAACTCCTGAAACTGATAAGCAACTTCAGCAAAGTCTCAGGATATAAAATCAATGTGCAAAAATCACAAGCATTTCTATACACTAATAACAGACTGAAAGAGAGCCAAATCAAGAATGAACTGCCATTCACAATTGCTACAAAGAGAATAAAATACCTAGGAATACAACTTACAAGAAACGTAAGGGACCTCTTCAAGGAAAACTACAAACCATTTCTCAATGATATAAGAGAGGACACTAACAGATGGAGAAACATTCCATGTTCAGGGTTAGGAAGAATCAATATCGTGAAAATGGCTATACTGCCCAAAGTAATTTACAGAATCAATGCTATCCCCATCAAGCTACCATTGACTTTCTTCACAGAACTGGAAAAAACCACCTTGAACTTCATATGGAACCAAAAGAGAGCCCACATAGCCAAGTCAATCCTAAGCAAAAAGAACACAGCAGGAGGCATCACACTACCGGACTTCAAACTATACTACAAGGCTACAGTAATCAAAACAGCATGGTACTGGTATCAAAACAGAGATATAGACCAATGGAATAGAACAGAGGCTTCAGAGGCATCACAACACATCTATAACCATACAATCTTCGATAAACCTGACAAGAAATATGTTTTATGAGTTTAATGCTGGGTCTAGTAAAAAAGGAAAATAACTTCACTTCTAATATATGAATACCTATTCACAGAGATTTGTGTTTCAGAGCTAAATTGATATTCTATGATTACACTTTATGCATAAGATAGCCGCAATAGTTAATAACAAATTTACATACATGAAAATGCACTAAAATACTATTTGCATGTTTTTGTTTATAATGTAAAAAAAATTGATAAGTAATTAGATTTCTAAAATGTTGAAAGAATCATATACTAATTGGTACTTGGTAGCTGAGATTGATATGTTTTTTCCTAAAAGGAAATATAAAGGTTTTTCATAACATTATTGCACTTGAAATAAAATGCAAATTAAAATATAATCCATACATTTTAATTGGTTTTAACACAAGAAGTAGTCTAAGTCTACTAATGTGGCATGACTGTGAAATAATCAGTAAGTAATAAAATAAATTTTAAAAATGCCTAATTGAAAAGTAATAATAAATGTTTATTTTGTTTTGAATGATCTATGAACCATAATTGCTGCTTCTGTTTATTCATGTCTGGCTAAAAAATATAAACCAACTTAAGTCCAAGTATACTGCTTTCTTCTTCTTTTTACCTTTTGAGATTTTTTATATTTTTTGTTTTTGAATTCTTGCAGGGGGCAGAATTTCTGCTTCACTCCTAAACTGAAAGAAGACTCTGCTAAACCCATAAATGAAAAATGTAATTTAAAACTAATTGCATTATTTTAATTTGCCATTTTACTTATTATAATTAAGCATGTTAAATGGCCCATTGCTTCAATGTCTGAGATTTTCTGTGTTCAGAGTACTCGAATATGAATACTGAAGATATTTTTTACCACTGAGCCAATAAAGAAAGTATCATCAAAGGGAGCAAGTGACTGAAAGGAACTGTGGCCACTACAAATGTCAATGAGCCAGAAATAGTCCTTTAAACGTCAGCTATGCTGCCAATGAATGCAGAAATGGCAGAGCATGAGTCATTGACATAATCAACGTAATAGTATAATACTAATCAATTAATACCACAGCTAGGATGTTCCAGCATTTTCATTCATTTTGACATGTTCAATTTAAAAGACAACATTCTATGTCTATGGAGATAAAGTATTTGTATTACCAAAATAGTTTATATTTACCTTTAAAAATAATAAAAGGGATTTAAAGCAGTCTTTGAACTTCACTCTGTTATTAAACGATGAGAGGGGATCAGGGAAGCATTAGAAATAATAAAGAACATTCTTTTTCCAGTCTCCAAACACATATTTAATAGGAATAATGTAACTGATGGATGTCCTCCACAAAAATATCTAGAGGTGATGGATGATGCCCAAATTGCTCACAAGGCTCTTAATAAATGAGGACAAGAGAGAGAAAGAAACAGAGACAGAATAAGAGAACACTTCAGATGGAGGAACTTACAGCTTTTTTGAAATATAGACATAAAAATGTCAGGATTATTTTAAACTCTTTGATATATAAATAGGTAATAATGTCTCAGTATCTCAAAAGAAATAATGTAACTTGAAAACATTCTTCGGTCTGAATGTATGTACTGATATTTTTCTAATTCAGAATCTAAATTAAAACAAGCCTTGACTCTGATTACATACTGATGCCATTTAGTTTGCCAGAGTTATCATGATAAAATATATGCTTATACAAATCCATAGGCACATATTGATACTACCTAACATGTTACCCCAGTTGGTATTTTGTGAAATATATTCAATTTACAATTAAAATTATAACAAGACAATAGCTTCTGCCTGGCTCTCTCCAGTTCACACTAAATACCTATGAAAAAATATTTTAAAAATCACAAAAGCTTACTTTTTTGAAAGTAAAACTATTGCTGCTTTGTAAGTAGTTTACCTTAATTATAATGTCTAAAAAAATTCATGAAGAAAAAATTATCCAACTGCTATTTTACACCTAACATGGATCAGCTTCACAAACAGCAAAAAAAGTTGAAAGATGCTTTTCCCATCCTTAACTGCATGTTTAGAAACCAGAAACCCTTAAACTATAACAGCCACACTTTAAAAGCTGGCAGTGTTCTATTACTGTAGATTGGTAATTGCTGAGAAATAGTATATCTTATTAATCCTCTGTTTTCCATGTCATGAAGATATATTACTGCTTTGACATTCAAAATATTTTCGATTAAAACGGAATTAGGGGATTGGCAGTGTATGTTTTCTATTACTGCTGTAACAAATTACCATCAACTTAGTGCCTTAAAACACAATTTTAATATCATACAGTTCTAGAGTTCAGAAGTCTGACAAAAGTCTCACTGGACTAACATTGAGGAGTTGGCAAAGCGGCATTCCTTTATGGATGCTCTAAGGAAAATCTATTTCATGGCCAGTTCCAGCTTTTAGAGTTTGCCTGTATTCCGTGTTTTGTGGTTTGCTTCTGTCAACAAAGTGAGTAATGGCAGGCTGAGTGTTTGCATTATATTACTTTAACCTCGCTTCCATCATTGCATCTATTTTTCTGACTCAGGCTCTGACACTTTTACCTGCTACTTCCACATTTAAATGACCCTTTGATCCCATTTGACACATTAGTATAATAAAGAAAATTCTATTTTAAGGTCAAAAGATTAGCAACTATAATTCCATCTACAATGTCAATTCTCCCTTGCCATGTAACCTAACACATCCACTGATAACAGAAATTCAGACAACCTTATCTTTGCAGGTAAGGGTTGGGCAGGTGGGGGGACAAGGGGGAATTACTATACCTACCAAGCACTGTAATATTGTTTGATGAAAACTATTAAGAAATTATGTAGTTTGAAGTCAGGTAGCGTGATGCCTCCAGCTTTGTTCTTTTTTGCTTAGAATTGTCTTGGCTATACAGGCTTTCTTTTTGGTTCCATATGAAATTTAAAGTAGTTTTCTCTAATTCCCTGAAGAAAGTAAATGGTAGCTTGATGGTGATAGCATTGAATCTATAAATTAGTTTGGGCAGTATGGCCATTTTCATGATATTAATTCTTTCCATCTATGAGCATGGAATGTTTCTCTATTTGTCTATGTCCTCTCCTATTTCTTTGAGCAGCGGTTTGTAGTTCTCCTTGAAAAGGTCCCTCGTATCTCTTGTAAGTTGTATTCTTAGGTATTTTATCCTCTTTGTATTAATTGTGAATTGGAGTTCGTTCATGATTTGGCTGTTTGTCTGTTATTGATGCGTAGAAATGCTTGTGATTTTTACACATTGATTTTGTGTCCTGAGACTTTGATGAAGTTGCTTATCAGCTTAAGGAGATTTTGGGCTGAGATGTTGGGGTTCTCTAAATATACAATCATGTCATATGCAAGCAGAGACAATTTGACTTCCTCTCCTCCTATTTGAATATCCCTTATTTCTTTCTTCCTATTTGAATATGTTTTAATTCTTTCTCTTGTCTGATTGCCCTGGCAAGAACTTCCAATACTATGTTGAATAGGAGTGGTGAAAGAGGGTATCCTTTTTTTGTGTCAGTTTTCAAAGGAAATCCTTCCAGTTTTTGCTCATTCAGAATGATATTGGCTGTGGGTTTGTCATAACTAGCTCTTTATTTTGAGATATGTCTATCAATACCTACTTTATTGAGAGTTCTAGCATGAAGGCATGTTTAATTATATTGAAGACCTTTTCTGCATATATTGTGATAATCGTGTGGTGTTTGTCATTGGTTCTGTTTATGTGATGGATTACACTTATGGATTTGTGTATGATGAACCAGCCTTGCCTCCCAGGGATAAAGCCAACTTGATCATGGTGGATATGCTTTTTGATGTGCTGCTGGATTTGGTTTGCCAGTATTTTATTGAGGATTTAGCGTTGATGTTCATCAGGGATATTAGTCTGAAATTTTCTTTTTTTGTGTCTCTCTGCCAGGTTTTGATATCAGGATGATGCTGGCCTCATAAAATTAGTTAGGGAGGAGTCCCTCTTTTTCTATTCTTTGGAATAGTTTCAGAAGGAATGGCATCAACTCCTTTTTGTACCTCTGGTAGATTTCAACTGTGAATCCTTCTGGTCCTAGGCTTCTTTTGGCTGGTAGGCTATTAATTACTGCCTCAATTTCAGAACTTATTATTGGTCTATTCAGGAATTCGAGTTCTTCCTGGTTTAGTCTTGGGAGGGTATATGTGTCCAGGAATTTATTCATTTCTTCTAGATTTTCTAGTTTCTTTGTGTAGGCATTATACTACAAGGTTAATGTAACAAAAATAGCATGGTACTGGTACCAAAACAGATATATAGAACAATGGAACAGAACAGAAGACTCAGAAATAAGCCCACACATCTTTAACCATCTGTTCTTCAACAAACCTGACAAAAGCAAGCAATAGGGAAAGGATTCCCTATTTAATAAATGGTGTTGGGAAAACTGGCTACCCATATGCAGAAAACTGAAACTGGAACCCTTCCTTACACCTTATACAAATATTAACTCAAGATATATTAAAGACTTAAACATAAGACCTAAAGCCATAAAAACCCTAGAATAAAACCTAGGCAATACCACTAAGGACATAGGCATGGGCAAAAACTTCACGACTGATAGACCAAAAGCAATGGCAACAAAAGCTAAAATTGACAAATGAGATCTATTAGACTAAAGAGCTTCTGCACAGCAAAAGAAACTATCATCAGAATGAACAGGCAATGTACAGAATGGAAGAATATTTTTACAATCTATCCATCTGACAAAGAGCTACTATCCAGAATCAACAAAGAACTTAAACATACTTATGAGACAAAAAAAAAAAAAACATCAAAAAGTGGGTGAAGGATATGAACAGACAATTACCAAAAGAAGACATTTATGCAGCCAACAAATATATGAAAAAAAGCTCATCATTACTGGTCATTAGAGAAATGCAAATTAAAACCACAATGAAATACCATCTCATGCTATTTAGCATGACAATCATTAAAAAGTCAGGAAACAACAGATGCTGGCGAGGAATTGGAGAAATAAGAACACTTTTACACTGTTGGTGGGAGTGTAAATTCACCCAACAATTGTGGAAGACAGTGTGGCCATTCCTCAAGGATCTAGAACTAGAAATACCATTTGACCGAGCAATCCCATTGCTGGATATATACCTAAAGGATTATAAATCATTCTACTATAAAAACACATGCACGTGTATGTTTATTGCAGCACTATTCAAAATAGCAGGGACTTGTAACCAACCCAAATGACCATCAATGATAGACCATATAAAGAAAATGTGGTACATATACACCATGGAATACTATGCAGCCTTAAAAAAGGATGAGTTGATGTCCTTTGTGGGGACATGAATGAAGCTGAAAACCATAATTCTCAGCAAACTAGCACAGGAACAGAAAACTAAACACCTCATGTTCTCACTGAAAAGCGGGAGTTGAACAATGAGAACACATAGACACAGGGAGTGGAACATCACACACCAGGACCTGTCAGGCGCTGGGGGTCTAGGGAAGGGATAGCATTAGAAGAAATACCTAATGTAGATGACAAGCTGATGGATGTAGCAAACCACGACCATGGCACGTGTATGCCTATGTAACAAAACTGTATGTTCTGCACATGTATCCCAGAACTTATAATTTAAAAAAGAAAAAAAATTAATAATGGACATAAACTGAAATGCTGGGAGGAGTAAAATCTTCAGATTATATTTTCCAGGTACTCTAACAAGTTATTATAGAAGCAATACATGGGATGCAGTTAATTTGCCCCAGGCTAGCAAAGTCATAAGAGATATATGACAATGTAATAGTGACATGAAGTTGTGAACCAAACGTCCATCAGCATGGTACACTAAGCTAATTAGAAAAGTACTCCCACGGTTCTAATGCAAACATATAGGTACTGTGGATAAAATTTAATATCAAAATGTTTAAAAATACATAGCTGATTTCAAAATGAGAAAAGAAAAAGGGAAAGAATTTTTTTTAATAAGTAAAGAAGTAAGAGGGGGGAAATAATAGCAAAGGCCAGAAGTACAGGGGAAATTGAAAGCCTTTGCTGTGAAAGGGAGCTGATATAATGGTCTAAGAAGATCTGAGTTCATGCATACGCCTTAGAAGTCCCTGAATTGTGTTTTAATGTGCTCAAAAAGATGGGGAGCACTACCTTGAGCTAGCATGAGGTGGTAGGCTGAATCTGACAGATGTAGGCTCCAAAGTAATATTTTCCTGATTTAAAAAAATTGTAAAGGTGAAAAAACTACTTTGATGCCTTCTCCTACCTCTTACTTGGGCGAGTAGGTGTTTAAAAATATACCTGAAAAAAAACTCACATCTTGATCCATGCATAATGTGAAGTCTGAATTTGAAATATATTTTTGATGCTGAAATATTAATCTATGAAATTAAAATAAAATCAGTCTTGGAAAGGTGAGACAACTAAGGACTTCCGCAAAAAGATTATAAAAAAAAGAGAAAAAAAATTTTACCTAAGTTTTTGCAATGCAAAGAACAAAGGGCTACCTAAAGTAAAACATTCAAATAAAAAGGATATAAAAAAAATCACCATCTCCTTTAAGGAATGAAACACTAGTAAAGTTCATCATAAGACATAGCCATCATGTTATTTAGAGATCCCATGACTCTAAGTGGTAAAAATCATGAGATTATGAAATGAATATGTCTTAAGTAAATAGTAAGAAATAGATACCTTAAAGAAAAAGGACACTATAAGAAAGTGATTTTTAAAATATATAACTTCAAAAATGAAATCAACATATTTTTTATTACAAATAAAATTAAATAGGTAATTAAAAAAATAGATTTATTTTTTGAAAGAAAAAAATAGTGACCTGACTGTTTCAAAAGACATAATCACCCAGAATAAATTACAGAAGGTTATACAGAAATACAGCACTGTAGAGACTGAAGTAACATCATCTTCAGCAGATTAAGAGGAAATAAATCCACAACCAATATATTCTGAACAGAATGTAATAGCCTTCAGTACTACTATTACCGAAAAACAAAAGGAAAAGCCAAGCAAAGTGGAAAAAAAAATTTCCTAAAGAAAATCAAAAAGCTTCAGAAGCTTGAAGGACCAGAGAGGCCAACATTCTGGATAGAAGAATATCATAGAAAATTGAGCTGACAGTCTACATATACATTTTTCCAAGAGATATTTACCAAAAGTGTGCACCTCAAAAGAGATTGAAAATCCAGGTTTAGCTGCGACAGAACCACTGCTGAGGAATGAAAAGACATCAGAAGAACTTTAAGCAGTCTCCAGTGCTAGAGATAAAATTGGAGATTTGAGCAGCATTAAACAAGCTGTCAGATTTACCTTTATTCCTCAAAATCTGATGTGACAAGAGCTAGAAGTTTACAAAGCTAAGTTGAATGCATATTGAAAGAAGGGAGCTTTCTACCCTCAGTTAACACTGAAGAATCAAAGATTTATGGTTAGGGTCCAGCTAAGCAAAGAGTCCAGCTAAGCAAAGGTCCCAGGGAATATTCCAGACTTTTGTTGCAATTTATTGCAATTCCTGACTAGCTACACCCAAGGAAAATGGCTAAAGGGAGAGAAGGGAACTCTTAAAAATTATAACCTTACCTCAACCAGGCTCAACCCTGATTAAGATAAAATTTCTCAAAACATCATTTGCATATATGAAATATCTTTTCATCATAATATTAAGATGCCATTTACCTTTTCCATTGTGTTGACATCTGCACTGATGGTGCAATAGCAATGGTGGTTAAAAGTGTTGGTGCGGTAACAAATTAAAACAGTGGCATTAAGCTGTACTTAGCTTCACACTTGCACTCTGCTTCACATCTTGGACCCACAATTAAAGTTCCCACATAGTTTTTTTTAAAAAAATACCATTTTCACTTACGGCAAAGCAGTAAAAAGTATTAATTTTATTAAATCTTGACTATTAAGAATATATTTCTTTATGATGATAATGTAATCATGAATAAAGCAATTCTGCCCTTTTCAAAAAAGTAGGATATTAACTTCAGAAAAAACAGTCATGTGTGTTTTTTAATTGTAAGCTGGACTGGATACACTTTTTTTCATGGGACGTAAATGTTTAATAGAAACCTACAGTGAGGAGGTTAAAGAGAGTGAGGGAGGAGCAATATTTGAAGAGATAATGACCAAATGATTTTCTAAATTGGGTGTAATAAGGAATGCATCACTGGAAAGGAAAATAAAATAAAAAAATATAATTCACCCAAAAGAAAGACAGTATAAAGAAAGACAAAAGCGGAATAAGTAGAAGACATATAATAAAGCAATAGATATACATTTAAATATATCACCTCTTTAATACAAAGAAAATAAGTACTCCAAATAAATACAATCTTTTCAAACTGAGATAAAAATTCCCATATATCTGCTGCTTTTAACAGAAATGACTTAAAACTAAGAAAACAAGCAGATTGAATATAAAACGATGTTAAAAATAAAACTATAAACAAGCACAAAAAGATGATGTGAAACAAAAAGAACAGAAAATGTAAAATCTGAGATTTAAATTACTAGTACATACGAAGAGGGCCATATCTTAATAACATAGTTCACAAGAAGTCATAGAGTTATAATTATATTACACCTTGTAATATAGCTTTAAAAATGCTGAACCAGTAATTGGGCAGTAATAAATGAAGAAATGAGTAAATTTATAATCAAAGGATTCGTAGTAATATACGATTGTCATATATATTGACAAATGATAAATAACATCAACACATTGACATAAATAGAAAGCTATACCCTACAATGACAGACTTTAATTCTTTTAAAGTGTATGTAAAATAATTACCAAAATTGATAATTTTCTTGATTTTTTAGCAAAGCTTAACACGTTTCAAAAGATTATAATTATTTAGAGAATATCCTCTGACAAGAGTGAAATTAAGCCAGAAATCAGTAAAAAAAAACCTAACTAGAATATCCCTAAATCATCGAAATTACATTTCAAAAGAATGCATAGGTTGAACAAGAAATCACTATAGAAAGTTGAAAGTATTTTAACTGAAAGCTAATTGAGATAGACGTTTTCAGTTTTGTAAAAGGCAGTTAAAGCAGAATTTAAAGGAACACTCAGAGCTTTAAACACATCTTTTAAAAGAATGAAAATTGAAGATAAATTATTTTTCTATGCTTACATCTCAAGATGACAAAAAAGCACAAAATCTTACCAAAAAAATAGAGAGGAGGAATTAATAAACATAAAAGTAAAATCAAGGCAATAGAAAATAAATGTACAGTAGAGAAAGTCATCTAAGATGAAAGATTTTTTTTTTCAGTTTTATTTTTTTTTATTTTTTTGGGGGGGGCCTTAAAGAGGAGGAAAAGAAAGAGATTAGAGCAGAAGTTTATTCAAATGGATAATAGGAGAGAAGGAGAGGAAGGAAGAGGAAGAAAAAGAGGGAGAGAGAACAGGAATATTGCTTAATTCTGAGAATGGTTATTAATAATGGCTGATCAATAT
>JAPYYA010006099.1:0-10124 GCA_028533165.1 Leontopithecus rosalia
AAACGGCACCTTTGACTTTCAAATTCTCAGAGACCTTGACAACTTTATAAGGAGGAATGACAAATGGCAAGAGGTTCTCTATATTCAGTCTTTCTTCTTCCTTAGATTCTGACCTTCCATATGTGAAACTTATACCCCTCATGAAATTATTCTTCTTAATGAAAACCCTCCCTGGATCTCTCCTTCCTCTGAAACTTGTTCCTTCAAACCCCTTTTGACCCTGCAGATGAATCCCCTCCGTTTTCTCATTTTCATGCATCCACTCCTCACTTGTCTGAATCCTCTGCCCTGGTGGCCCTCCCTTCAGCCCCAAACCCCACTCCTCCTCCCTCTCCACCTGTTACCCACTCAAAAACTACTCCAGCCAGTCATTGCCTCTTCCATTCTCCCTCTCCAGGAAGCAGCTGGCTGGGGGTGAAGGCATTGTTTGCATTCATGTTCCTTTCACCATGTCTGAGTTGTCCCAGATCAAACAGCATCTGGGATCCTTCTCTGAAAATCCCTCTCATTATCGCAGGGAATTCCTGCACATAACCCAATTATTTATTTAGTTTAACTTGGCATGACATTTACATAACTCTAACCTCTACCTTCACATCTGATGAAAAAGAACACGTCTGGCATTCAGCTGAAACACACGCAGATGAACTCTATAATCAAGCCCCTATACAAAATCCAGTGACCAGTGATGCAGTCCCCTGTAGGGACCCAGACTGGACTCACCAACTAGGAGATGATGGCATCCGGCGAAGAGACCACATAATTGCCTGTCTCCTCACAGGCATGGACAGAAGTGCCCAGAAGGCAGTTAATTATGAGAAACTTAGAGAAATTACACTGGAGCCCAAGGAGAATCCTACCCTTTTCTTATCACCCCTCACTGAAGCTATGCTAAAATATGCCAATCTGAACCCAGAATCTAGAAAAGGTCCAACTTTCCTCCATGTCCAGTTTATTTCCCAATCCACCCCAGATATCTGGGGAAAAAATGATACACATTTGAGGAGGGTCCCCAGACATCTCAGCAGGACCTCTTAAATGCAGCCTCTGTGTCTTCAGCAACAGAGATGAGGAACAAAAAATTCAAAAAGACAAACATCTCCATTTAAAATACCAGATGCTCACCTCTGCTGTCCAAAGGTCAGTTACACAAAAGCCTCCCAATAACCCAAAAGGAGACTCCCCTACCTCTCCAGGAGTCTGTTTCTGATGTGACAACCCTGAATACTGAGCAAAGGCTTGTCCCAACCCCCGGCCCCCACCAAACTGTGTCCAACTTGTGGTATTTAGGGACACTGGAAAATGGACTGTTCCCAACAGGGACACCTTCCCCATTTAGGTGCAGCTCATAATGAAGCCCACCAATCATCACAGGAGGAAATCTCTTCACTGCTGGTGCTGACGATGGAAGACTGAGGGTACCTGGAATTCTTCACCCCCACGTCTAGTGAGTCCATGAAATCCAGGGTAATTGTGATGGTACCCAGTAAGATTATTTCCTTTCTTTTGGATACTGGGGTGAGTCTATCAGTATTAACTGAATATCAAGGCCCATTGGAAAGTTCATCCACTTTTCTTGTTGGCATGAAGGGCATATACGAAGCCCCATATAAAACACCACCACTAGAAATTGCAACAAAAGCCAAAATTGATGAATGGATTCCAATCAAACTAAAGAGCTTCTGCATAGCAAAAGAAACTATCATCAGAGTGAACAGGCATTCTCTCTATGGAATGAGAGAAAAGTTTTGCAATCTGCCCATCTGACAAAGGTCTACTATCCAGAATCTACAAGGAACTTAAACAAATTTACAAGAAAAAGCAAACAACCCCATCAAAACATGGGTGAAGGATATGAACAGACACTTCTCAAAAGAAGACATTTATGTGACCAAGAAACACATGAAAAAAAGCTCATCATCACTGGTCATTAGAGAAACTGCAAATCAAAACCACACTGAGATACCTTCTCACACCAGTTAGAATGATGACTATTAAAAAGCCAGGAAACAACAGATGCTGGTGAGGCTGTGGAGAAATGGAAACACTTTTACACTGTTGTTCGACCATTTTGGAAGATAGGGTGGTAATTCTTCAAGAATATAGAACCAGAAATACCATGTGACCCAGCAATCCCATTAGTGGGTACATACCCAAAGGATTAGAAATTATTCTACTATAAAGACACATGCACATAAATGTATACTGCAGCACTATTTACAATAGCAAAGACTTGGAACCAACCCAAATGCCCATCAACAATAGACTGGATAAAGAAGATGTGGCACATATACGCCATGGAATACTATGCAGCCATAAAAAAGAACCAGTTCATGTCCTTTGCAGGAGTGTGGATGAAGCTAAAGGCTATCATTCTCAGCAAACTAACACAGGAACAGAAAACCAGACACTGCATGTTCTCACTCAAAGTGAAAGTCGAACAATGGCCACAGGGAGGGGAACATCACATACCAGGGCCTGTCAGGAGCTGGGGGGCAAAGGGAGGGAGGGCATTAGGGCAAACACCTAATGCATGAGGGGCTTAAAACCTAGACGACAGGTTGATAGGTGCAGTAAACAACCACGCACATATATACCTATATAACAAAACTGCACGTTCTGCACATGTATCTCAGAGCCTAAAGTAAAACAAACAAAAATTATTGTTTGAGAAAATAAAAGTCAGTTACTTAAAAAAAAAACCAACTGCCTCTATACTGTTTCTTTCAGGAATTCACTGTAACTCACTCTTTCTCAGTCATCCCTCATTGTCCCATTCTTTTACCAGGAAGGAACATCCTACACAAGCTAGGAGGAATCATTCATTTATCAACCCTACACCAAAGTCACCCTTACTTATTACTATGTCAAGAACAGAACCTTCCTCAGACACTCCACATCAAACAGACTTAAATCCCCAAATCCTCAGCCATGTAAACCCCATGGTATAAAACACCGACTCCCCATAATAGCCACCACCATTCTCCAGTTCAAATTCCACTGAAGGAATCCTAAGCACTTTATAGTGGTTCCACAATATCCCCTCAACCCTAGTGGCTTACGGGGACTCAAGCCCATCATCTCCCGACTTTGGGCTGCCAATATTTTAGTCTCCATTCATTCTTCCCACAATACTCCTATTCTCCCAATGTAAAACCTGGATGGCTCCTATAGACTGGTTCAGGATTTGTGACAACTCAACTCGGCTATTGTTCCTGTTCGTTCTATTGTCCCAAGCCCTCCTGCCATGAATTCCTCCCAGCACTTACCATTTCTCTGTATTAGGCCTCAAGGATGCCTTTTTTACTATCCCTCCTCTCAAAATCGTTTTGTTTTCACTTGGACCGACCCTGACCGAGGCCACTCTCAACAACTCACCTGGACTATCCTCCCACAGGGACTCAGAGACAGCCCTCAACTATTTCAGTCAGGCACTTCAATTGGATCTTCCCAGCTACCTCTACAACCTAGCATTTTGCTTCAATATGTGGATGATTTACGTCTTTGCAGCCCCTCTCTAGAACATTGTATTCAACACACCACTAGGCTTTTTACATTTTTTGGCTAAATGGGGGTACCAGGTATCCAAAAAAGAAAGCCCAACTAAGTTCTCCGAAAGTCTCATACCTAGGATTAATCATAATTCCAAATACTTGAGAAATTCCACCAGCATAAAAGCAAAGTGTTCAACAAATCCCGTTTCCTAAAACAAAAAGGGGCTTTCTTTCCTCAGATTAATGGGGTATTTCTGATTATGGATAGCAAATTTTGCCCTTATTGCTAAACCTCTTTATGAACACAGAAAAGGAAATCTTGACCAACCACTCGCTCCCACTCCAGACCTTTATCACGCTTTCTCTCACGTAAAACATGCATTATGATAGGCCCCTGCTTTAGGCCTTCCAGCCCCCCTGGATCCTTTCATCTATATTTACACAGTTCTCATAATCAGGCCCTGGGACCATTAGCCCAACCCATGGGAGATTCCCTCCAACCAGTGGCATATTTTTCAAAACAACTAGACTCCATTTACAAAAGCTGGCTCCTTTGCTTAAAAATGTTGGCCACAGCGTCTCTGATTATCCCTGAGCCATAAGAACTCACGTTCTACGAACCCCTTCAGGTATTTTCTTCTCATCGTCTGCAAGATATGCTCAGCCATACGGTGCTCACCTCCAAATCATCCTCTCACTGCAAGCCTTACATTCAAATCTCCTTCAACCCTCTATCTCTCTTCATAAATGTCCCCTCCCCAGTCCTACCACTCTTTTTTTTCTTTCTTTTTTTGTTGAGATGGAGTCTCACTGTGTGGTCCAGCTGGAGTGCAGTGGCACGATTTTGGCGCACTGCATCCTCCACCTCCCAGGTTCAAGCAATTCTCCTCCCTCAGCCTCCTGAGTAGCTGAGACTACAGGCATGCACCACCAGGCCCAGCTAATTTCTTTTTCTTTTTGTATTTTTAGTAGAGATGGTGTTTTACCATGTTGGCCAGGATGGTCTTGACCTTTTGACTTTGTGATCTGCCCACCTTGGCCTCCCAACGAGCTGGGATTACAGGTGTAAGCCACTGTGCCTGGCCAATCCCGCTACTCTTGCCTTCAACACTGCTTCTGGACCCTGACCAACACTCACACTCTGACTTAATTGAAAGTTCTCTCACCATGTTTCACCACCTTACTTCCACTGACATAAAGGCAGCCCCAGATTGGTTTGTAGATGGCAGCACATCAAAAAAGCCTCCCCCCCAGGCAGGATATGTCATCATAGAAGGATATCATAATGACACCTACTCTCACATCACCCTCCCAACAAGCAGAACTAGTTGCCCTAACAAGAGCACTAACCCTAGCAAAAAAAAAAAAAAATTAATATATACACTGATTTTAAATACGCCTAAACATCATCCATTCCAATGCCCAAATTTGGAGTGACCAGGGCTATCTCACAGTTAAGGAAGCGCCTATCATTAATGGAAAACTAATTCATCATTTACTAAAGGCAGGTTTACTT
The DNA here is from genome assembly GCA_028533165.1 of Leontopithecus rosalia. Lineage (NCBI taxonomy): Eukaryota > Metazoa > Chordata > Mammalia > Primates > Cebidae > Leontopithecus > Leontopithecus rosalia. The sequence goes on from JAPYYA010006099.1 coordinate 5,011, forward strand.
CCAGAAAAAGGTTACAGCTATCCATTGCAAAAGACATCAACCAGATAAAAGCCACGTTTCTTTAGGTAACCATGAGGTTGACTATGGGGCAAAATATGCCTCAACCAGTCATCCAATTTCCCACACCTATTCCCCTGATGCAACGTATCTCTTCCTTTTATCCAGAACTCCGAATACAACTAATCACAGCGAGGGCACAATTCAGACCCACATACTGACTCACGCAAAATAAATTAGTCCTACTTGGCCCTGATAAAAGAACTTTCATGGGACATTCACAACCTCTTCACATTAGCCATTCCCCTCTACAACATTTCTTAAGTTTCCACATATACATAACCCAGATATAAAGGAACAGCTAAAAGCCATTTCCCAATGCTGTATTTGCCAGAAAGATTCACCCCACTCCAACACCAAAGTCCCTTCTTTCTCAACCCATCAAGCCGGAGTCACCTTCCAGGATGGAATTGGCAAATTGATTTTACCCATATGCCCCCAGTAAAAAGGTTCAATTTCTTTTCGTTTTGGTCGATATATTTGTGGGGTGGGCCAAGGCTTTTACCACAACCAACGAGCTTCTACTGTCACCTCCAAATTAATAACAGAAACCACCCCAAGGTTCGGGATGCTTCTTTCTATCTAACAAAGATCCTTAATTCATGTCTCAAGTTACTCAAGCACGTGAACAGGCTCTACAAATCACCTGGAAGCTGCACATTCCCTATTGACTCAATCTTCAGGAAAGGTTGAAAAAAGGAACGGCATTCTAAAGAACACCCTCACCAGGTACTCACTCCAAACACACAAGGACTGAGCCACACTTTTACCTTTGGCCCTTCTGAAAATTGGGGCACTTCCACGTAAACCCTTAATGCTCAGCCCCTTAAAACTCATGTATGGGAGACCACTCGCCCCTTCTGTTCCACCACAGGGTCAAGCCTCATCTCTACCAACTCCTCTCATTTTCCCTTTCTACATACCATCCGCCGTTTCATTTGGGAATATGCTGACAAATAGCTGCCACAATCCACCTCCACCTCCTCTAATCCCTTCCTACAGCCAGGAGACTGGGTTCTTGTAAAAGATTCAGTCCTATCCCCAATTCCCCCCTTACACCTAAATGGAAGGGACCTTACCAAATAATCCTTACCACACCCATGGCAGCAAAACTGCAGGGACTCCCCAGCTGGATTCATTACACATCTCTCAAGAGAGCAGACTTCCTTCCAACACATACCCAAACAACCATGTCTAAAACCTCTTCAGCCTTCTCTTGTGTCTCCACGGGACCCACTTCCCTTAGCCTCACCTGAATCCCAGAGAAAAAGGAAGAGAAATCCACAGAAGCTGCCTATGTGTTTTTATCTCCCAAACTTTCACTGCTTCCTAATCAATCTTGTTACAGACCTTCAGGGTACCCTTACGAACCTCCCATCACACATCCTGATCAGCTCCTTCCTGTTCTGAGGGACCTATGGCTTCCAGGAACTTTCCAGGATTTTACTCCTACCCAAATAACCTCTTTCCCATTTCGCGCATTTCTTTCAATATAAATTCCCTAAGTACATCAACTTTACCAATACAACCACTTCTCACTGCTCTCAAGCTAGAAGGCTTTATAAGCCTTACACAATCCCTCTTGCTGGAAGCTAACTCTTCCTTTGCTCCTGAATGATTGACGTGCTTTATCGCTGTCTTTCTCAGCTTACAAGCCCTTCCTACACCCCTTCATAACCTCTGAACAGGAAGCATAACCCTGATTTATACACTCCAAAAAGGAGCTTTCTTTTCTGAAAGAGTTGACACCCTGGCCTGTGATTATCCCACTTCCAGGGCCAATCAGACTAACAAATAATTTCAAACCTATTACAACTTCCTATAATGCTTCAAGCCCCAAGGCCCTCCCATTGAAGGGCCTATAACTAAACACACGCCCCTTTTACAATAAGCCTCACTTTGCTTTTCAGCCTCTGAGGGAAATTTCCTTTAGAATCTCTAAAGCCTAACCAATGCAACAGCACTATCATTATTAAACACCCCTCTGACCATCAAATTAACAAAGTTGACTACAAAGTATCACCTGAAGCAAATGGAATGTTTCTGCATCCGGCTTGCTTCACAGCCTCTCCATTAACCAATGCCTCTGAACTAACTTGTGCTGTCCCTGGTGCACACTGTTTTCCGTGACTCAATATCAATGTTGCAACATCTAATCACATTAAACATGTAAAAAGTAACTAACTCTTCCTGCATCTCTATTATAGTGAGTGTCTCCCTGACCTCCTCCTTGTCCATCTGGAGTAATGAACTACAGGAAAGGAAAACATCCAATCTTTAATTCACTTATTTTCTTTCCATGTCTCTGCCTGTATTTACGACAAAGGCTTGTTTTTTGTGTGTGGCACCAACACATATCTTTGTCTCCCCACCAACTGGACCAAAACCTGTTCTCTAGTTTACCTGTCTCCCTCCATTTGACTAGTTCCACCTAACCAACCTTTGCCCATCCCATCCATCCCATATGTTAAGAAAAGCAGAGCCATCCACATCATCCCCTTAATGGCCACCTTGGATATAACCTCTGGACTCAGATTGGGAGCAGGTGAATTAGCCACCTCTGTAACATACCATAAGCCTCTTTCAACAGAACTGCAGGGCTCTCTGGAAGATATAGCTCAAAGCCTTATAAGAATTCAAGACCCACTAGAATATGGGGTATTTCCCTTTATATTTTTTCTCAATTTTCTCTTCCCACTTTGCCTCAAGGGAAGCCCCAGTTGTAGAGAATCACATGAGAATACTCTGAGAGAAACTAACCTTTCTGACCAGAGGAACTGGCAAAGGGACATGTGGGAACTGGACAGTGTGGGAAAAATCTCAGAGGAGAGAGTGAGGGAAAGAGATCCCTAATTCTACACATGAACCATCATAACTCCCAGGGTCCTTAGCTGGTGTGGTCCTCCAAAATAGACAGAGACTGACTAGATCCTCTAACAGTTGGAAAGGGGGCCTCAGCCTCTCACTGGGTGCGGAAAGTTTTTTCTATCCCAACCAATCAGGCCTAGTAAGAGACGCTGCTGAAAAACTTAAAGAAAGGGCTAAAAAGCTAAGCGAATATCAAAACAACCAAATAGACCCTTGGTTTTGGAACGAAATCATAGCATGGGTCATCCCCTTCCTGGGCCCTCTCCTAGTGATATGCCTGGGACTGGCGTTCTTACCCTGCCTAATTAACCATGTTCAAAGAGTTTCAACCAAGAGGATCATGGCCATTTCACAGACAACTACTCAAAAACATCTACAGATGGCGTTACTCCTACAGTCAATCTGAGAACAGAAAACTCTCCGCACCCCCCTCTGCAGGAATTAGCCAGAAAGAACACACACCCCTCATGCTTTTGTAACTATAGGGTCTGGATTGACAGAGCAGGAGCATCATCATCTTGGACAAGCCTCACTTAAAGTTGCCCTTCATCAAAAGCCATCTAAATCCAACCCAAGGGCTCAGCCTAATGGCTAATGTCAGTATGATCATAAACCACAAATGACACCTCTGACCAGAAACATTGAACCCTGAGATCAACACCTGTTCGAACAGAGACATGCCAGCCCCAAGAAAACCTCCCCTCTGACTGGCGAGATGCCAACCCCAGGGGAACCTCCCCTCCAACCGGAGACATTCCAACTCACAATAAAGTTTTCCTTCATAGAGAAACATTCAAGTCTGTGATAAGCTCTTTCACTCTAAACCTTTAAATACTCAGTCTATAAAAGAGACAACTGCTGACCAAAATCAGTCAGAAGCCTGCTCAGGTTTATTCTCCAAAATAAACCTTTGACACTGCTGAAAAACTTAAGGAAAGGGCTAAAAAGCTAAGAGAACACCGAAACAACCAAATGATCCTTGGTTTCAGAACAGAATCATAGCTTATTATGTGACTGGCTTATTTCACTTAGCGTAAGTGAGCCACGCATTGTGTTTCTTTTGTGACTGGCTTATTTCCCTTAGCATAAGTTGTGTTGTGAAATTGTAAAAGATAAAAATTTGTACATTTGTATAGGGCACATACCGTGAATGGAGCTTGTAGGACTGGAAGTTGCTTTGGGTGAATCAGTGACTTGAGTAGTGAGTGAATGAAGGCCTGGGACTTTATTATACACCACTGTGTACTTCAAAAACACTGTACACAGGCTACACTAGATTTACAGAAAAAAATTTCTTTCTCCAAATGATAAATTAACCTTTATAAACTTTTTGAATTATTTAACTTTTTAACTCTTGTAATAACACTTAGCTTAAAACACAAACACACTTAGACCTATACAAATGTATTTTCTTTTTCTGTATCTTTATCATTTAAACTTTTTTCTAAACATGTTACTTTCTATACTTTGTTTTTCTAAACAGTTAAGGTTCAAACACACACATTAGCTCAGGCCTACACAGGGTCAGGATCATCAATATCATTGCCTTTCATGTTTCCATTTTGTCCCACTGGAAGGTCTTTAGAGGCATAACACACATGTAGCTGTCACTTTCTGTGATAACAAGGTTTTCTTTAGGCATACCTCCTGAAGGATCTATCTGAGGCTAACAGTTTTTTTTTTTGTAAGTAAGAGTACACTGTAAAATAACAATAAAAAGTATAGTATGGCATAATATACACATATACTAGTACCACAGTCATTTGTTGTCATTTTTGAGTATTGTGTGCTGTACAGAATTGTATTGCTATACTTTTATGTGACTGGCAGCACGGGTGGGCATCACCACAAACATGTGAGTAATGCCTTATGCTACAATGCTACAATGGCTATGATATGGGGATAGGAAATTTTCAGCTCCATTACAATCTCATGAGGACCAACCTATATATGTTCCATCCTTGACTGAACTGTGTTCTGTGATGCATCATTGTATTACACTGTGAGCTCTGGGTCCCATTAAAATTCTAGAAGAAGGTTGAATTTTTTGTTTTAGCAAGCAACTCATCTCATCAAGTTTAGAATGTAAGCTGTATCTCACCTTCTGTGTGCAGTAGTTATAATGCCATTATCGTTTCCCAAGGCTTTGCCATGCTGTTTGTGCCTTTCCTGTGCCCAGGCCTCTCAGT
>JAPYYA010000061.1:0-11053 GCA_028533165.1 Leontopithecus rosalia
GCGCTCCTTACAATGATTTCCAGTGGCAGTGGCCACTTATTAAGGCCCATTTTACAGGGCATCTGGTTTCATAACAATCTTTCTCTTGACATCTCACGTTTACAGCAAGAAATTTCGGCTATTGACCTTTCTCAGTCAGAATTACCTAATGATAACTCTATTGCTCGCAGTTTTGTTGATGCCATGTCCTCTTGGATAAATCAATTTCACCTCCCTTCCTTTTCATCTGTGCTTGCCATTGCTGCTTGTGTTCTTATGTTGTTAATGTGTCTGCCATGTGTCTTCCATCTCGTATTCTCCACCCTCAGAAAAATGCAACTGAAGGTGTTTGCACTTCATTTGCAAAATAAAAAAGAGGGAGATGCAGCGTTTGCGCCAAGGGCTAGAGACAGTTAGCGTGACTCACCCCATCTTGGATGCTGGAACTATCTGCACTCCCCCTTCTCAAGAGCTGCGACAAAGCTCAAGGGCTGAGTCACTAAGGCAGAAACAGAATACAAAGCAAAGATCTGCAGTTTATGAGGACATTGTGCTGTCGGCTTTCATGTCCCCATCAGTCTCTGTGTAAGCAATAAACTTGCTACAATTGAGATGCCTGAGAGGGGCAGAGACTCCTACCCATATTTTCCCAGGAGCTAAGACTTTGTTCTACCTCCTGATGGAAAACAGGATTAACAAGCCACCTTAAGGGCACCATTGTTTGCTTGCACTGTGTATCTTTGAAAATGATAAACTGCTTTGTAAGCTATTATTACAAGCCCCCTTAAACTGCTTTGTGAGCTGTTATCACAAGCCCCTGATAACTATTTTTATGGAGTTTCTATTCTTTTTCTGTTTACCACTTTTCTGCTGAGATAAAGTATGTAACAAGAAAAAAGGTATAATAACTGTAACTTGCTTACCTTGTGACTAAATGTAAGTGTTTACAATTGTTAAGTACTTACTGGGCATAACTTACTTGCTGGGTGTAACTTACATGCCTTGACATACTGGACTTAACTTACTTGCTGTAACTTACTGGGTGTAACTTACTTATTGGGCTTAACTTACTTACTGGGCATAACTTAGTGAGTGTAACTTAAGTATGTTGATCTGGTGTAAACAACATTAACTTCAGAAAATTATATAATGGAACATTTGGTAAAAAATAAAGCTGCTGCTTGGACATAGCCTACGCCTGCCCTGCAGACTCCGCTTTTGTTTTTTCTTTCACTTCCACACACTCTCTACCTCAGGTTGAACGAGACATTTACGTTGGCTGTCTCGGGGACCCCCGTAGCCCCCTGCAGACGTGCCAGACCCCCAAAAAAGCTTGTTTCTTCTAGAAGCTGCGTTTGGATATTCCAGAGTGAATGGGAGCACACGCTGTATTGAGAAATACCTGGTTCTAAAACCAAAACGGAGCTGCCTAACAGAATGGTCTTCAATGTGTGCATTTAACTAACAGAGTAAAACTGATGTGTGTTTGCAGCAGTTTGTAAACCCTTTCTGTAAAGCAGCAGAAAACGAATATTTCCAGCCAAATCCGAGCATTTAAGAAATAAATGTAAATCTCCGTCTAAAACACAAAACAAACGTATCTTTCAAACTGCTCTGCCGTGAGTTGCTTCAGCTAAGAAAGTTGAATCTACATTTACATTCAAAGAGAAGCACGTTTCTTCTTGGAGGTGCGTTTGGATATTCCAGAGTGAATGGAGTACACGCTATATTGAGAAATATCTGGTTCTAAAATCAAAAGGGAGCTACCTAACAAAATGGTCTTAATTGTGTGCATTCAACTTACAGAGTTAAACTGACGTGTTTGCAGCACTTTGTAAACCCTTTCCGTAAAAAAACAGATAACGGATATTTTCGGCAAAATCCAAGCAGTTAAGAAATACTTGTAAATCTCTGTCTAAAACAGAAAACAAACGTAGCTTGCAAACCGCTCTGCTGTGTGTTCGTTCAGCTAAGGGAGTTGAATCCACTTTTAGATTGAGAGAGTTAGAAGCACGCTACTTCTACAGCTGCTTTTAAAAATTCCAGAGTGAATGGGAGTACACGCTGTATTGAAAAATATCTGCTTCTAAAACGAAAACGGAGCTACCTAACAGAATGGTCTTCAATGTGTCCGTTCAACTTACAGAGTTACACTGATGTGTGTTTGCAGCAGTTTGTAAACCCTTTCTGTAAAGAAGCAGAAAACGGATATTTCCAGCCAAATTCAAGCATTTAAGAAATAGCTGTGAATCTCCATCTAACACACAAAACAAATGTATCTTTCAAACCGCTCAGCTCTGTGTTGTTTCAGCTAAAGTAGATGACTCAACATTTACATTCAGAGAGTTAGAAGCACGTTTCTTCAAGGAGCTGCGTTTGGATATTCCAGAGTGAATGGGAGTACACGCTATATTGGGAAATATCTGGTTCTAAAACCAAAACGGAGCTACCTAAAAGAATGGTCTTCAATGGGTGAATTCAACTTACAGAGTTAAACTGATATGTGTTTGCAGCAGTTTGTAAACCCTTTCAGTAAAGAAGAGGAAAACGGATATTTCTAGCCAAATCCAAGTATTTAAGAAATAGCTGTAAATCTCCGTCTAAAACACAAAACGAACGTATATTTCATACCGCTATGCTGTGCATTGTTTCAACGAAGTGAGTTGAATCCAAGTTTAGGTAAAGAGAGTTAGAATTATGTTGCTTCTAGGAGCTGTGTTTGGATATTCCAGAGTAAATGGGAGTACACGCTGTATTGGGAAATACCTGGTTCTAAAATCAAAACGGAGCTCCTTACAGAATGGTCTTCAACGTGTAGATTCAATTTACAGAGTTAGACTGATGCGTGTTTGCAGCAGTTTGTAAACCCTTTTCGTAAAGAAGCAGAAAACGTATATTTCCAGCCAAATCCAAGCATTTAAGAAATAACTGTAAATCTCCGTCTAAATAACAAAACTAACACATCTTTCAAACCGCTATGCTGTGCCTTTTTTCTGCTAAGAAAGTTGAATCTACGTTTTGATTCAGAGAGTTAGAAGCACGTTGCTTCTAGGAGCTGCATTTAGATATTCCAGAGTGAATGGAAGTACAGGCTGTATTGGGAAATACCTGGTTCTAAAACCAAAACGGAGCTCCTTACAGAATGGTCTTCAATGTGTGCATTCAACGTACAGAGTTAGACTGATGCGTGTTTGCAGCAGTTTGTAAACCCTTTCTGTAAAGATGCAGAAAACAGATATTTCCAGCTAAATCCAACCATTTAGGAAATAGCTGTAAATCTCCGTCTAAACCACAAAACAAATGTATCTCTCAAACTGCTCTGCTGTGAGTTGGTACAGCTAAGGAAGTTGAATCTACATTTAGATTCAGAGAGTTAGAAGCACGTTTCTTCTAGGAGCTGCGTTTGGATATTCCAGAGTAAATGGGAGTACACGCTGTATGGAGAACTATCTGCTTCTAAAACCAAAACGGAGCTACCTAACAGAATGGTCTTCAATGTGTGCATTCAACTTACAAAGCTAAACTGATGTGTGTTTGTAGCAGTTTGTTAACCCTTTCTGTAATGAAGCAGAAAACGGATATTTCCAGCCAAATCCAACTATTTAAGAAATACCTGTAAATCTTTGTCTAAAACACAATATGAACATACCTTTCAAACCGCTCTGCTGTGAGTTGGTTCAGCCAAGGGAGTTGAAGCTACATTTAGATTCAGAGAGTTAGAAGCACGTTGCTTCTAGGAGCTGCGTTTGGATATTCCAGAGTGAATGGGAGTAAGAGCTGTATTGGGAAATATCTGGTTTTAAAACCAAAACGGAGCTACCTAACAGAATGGTCTTCAATGTGTGCATTAACCTTACAGAGTTAAGCTTATGTGTGTTTGCAGCAGTTTGTAAACCCTTTCTGTAAAGACGCAGAAAATGGATATTTCTTGCCAAATCCAAGCATTTAAGAAATAGCTGTGAGAACCATCCAAGATGGCCAATCGCTAACATCTTGGAATTGCAGCTCTCAGTGAAAGCACACAGAACTAGAGGACCCCACACTTTAAGACAAATTCTGGTCTCCCAGGAGCATAAGAATTCCCGTGGAGGAGCTACGCGGGTAGCCAACACAACTCTTGTGGCCAGCGCAGCCATTTCGCCAGCACCTTGGCTCTCCAGCTCTCAGAGCAGAGCAAACGTTGCTGGCTCCCCTTCTGACCGAGGTTTGGAGGAGCCTCACGTGTCACCAGCACGAGTCCTGAGGCTGGTGCAGCGGTTGTTCCGGCATCACGGCGTGGCAGCTCTTGGCGCAGAGTAAGCGGGACTGGTTCCCCTTCTGACCGATGTTTCGAGCTCCAGGAAGGCAGAGTGTCCTATTACGGACATAAGATGGAAGCCAGACAGGAGAATCTTGGGTAGAAAAACACTATCAGTCTTAACGCTGCTGTTCTGGCCCAGGGAAATAACAACTTGGACTTCCACCCAGGAGACCTAATCTGAAGGTTGGTAATTTCAAAGATGACAGGAGGATAAATTTACAATGATGGAAAGAAATCAGCGTAAAAAGGCTGAGAATACTCAAAACCAGAATGCCTTTCCCTCTAAAGATGGTCATAGTTCCACATCAACAATGGAACAAGGCTTGATGGAGAACGAGTGTATCACAATAACAGAATCAGGCTTCAGGGTATGGATAATAAGAAACTTCTGTGAGTTAAAAGGACATGTTGTAGCCCAACGTAAAGAAACTAAGAACTCTGAAAAAAGGTTTGACGAAACCGAATGAGAATGGACACCTTAGAGGGGAATATAAGTGAATTAATGGAACTGAAAAATACAATACAGAAACTCCGAGAAGGTTGCACAGGTTTAAACACTCGAATTGTTCAAGCAGAAGAAAGGATATCAGAGGTCGAAGACCAACTTACAAAAATAAAACGAGAAGACAAGATTAGGGAAAGAAGGATAAAAAGGAATGAGCAAAGTCTCCAAGAAATGTAGGACTATGTGAAAGACCAAATTTACGTTTGATAGGTGTACCTGAATGCGACAGAGAGAATGAATCCAAGCTGGAAAATACCCTTCAGGATATTATTCAGAAAAATTTTCCTGAACTAGCAAAGCAGGTCAATATTCAACCCCAGGTAATACAGAGAACATCACAAAGATGTTCCTCAAGAAGAGCAACCCCAAGGCACATAATTGTTAGATTCACCAGGGTTGAAACGATGGCGAAAATACTGAGGGCAGCCAGAGAGAAAGGTCAGGTTACCCACAAAGGCAAGCCTATCAGACTTACAGAAGATCTCTCAGCAGAAACTCTACAAGCCAGAAGAGAGTGGGGGCCAATATTTAACATCCTCAAAGAACAGAACCTTCAGCCCAGAATTTCATATCCAGCCAAACTAAGCTTCACAACTGAAGGAAGAATAAAATCTTTTATGAATAAGCAAGTACTCAGAGATTTTATTACCACCAGGCCAGCTTTACAAGAGCTTCTGAAAGAAGCATTACACACAGAAAGAAACAACCAGTATTAGCCTTTCTAAAAATATACCAAAAAGTAAAGAGCACCAACATAAAGAAGAATTTACATCAACGAATGGATAAGACAGCCAGTTAACATCAAATGGCAGTAACCCTAAATTTAAATCGACTAAATCCCCCATTCAAAAGACAGAGCAAAAACCCAACGGCATGTTACATCCAGACCCGTTTCACATGCAAGGATACACAAAGACTCAAAACAAAGGGATTGAGAAACATTGACCAACCAAATGGAGAGCAAAAATAAATAAATAAATAAATAAATAAATAAATAGCAGGAGTTGAAATTCTCCTATTGAATAAAATAGATTTTAAAGCAACAAAGATATAGTGGTAAAATAATCAATGCAACAACAAGAGCTAGCGATCCTAACACCCAGATACGTAGAGACCTAGATTCAATGAGACAGAAAATTAATAAGGATATCAAGGACTTGAACTCAGATGCGGAACAAGTAAACTTAATAAAAATGTATACAGGTCTCCACTTCAAATATACAAAATATACATTCTTGTCAATACCACATCACACCTACTCATAGGTTTACATAAAACATTGATTGGTCATTATTAATACCCACTTTTTTCCAGAATAAAGCAATATTTTCTTTCACCCTCCCTTGTTCTCTTCCCCTTTCGTCCTCTTTTTTACTCAATTTTTTTCTGTCCTTCTCTCAAAAAAAAGACATCAATTCGTAAAGCTCTAAATCCAGGTCGGCAATGTCTCTCTCATTGCTTGATTTTCTTCCCTTCCCACCCCCCCTCCCTCAATACCTTCCTCCCTTCCTTCAACCCTTCCTTCCTCCCTTTCTTCCTCATTCCCTATCTTCCTCCTTCCTCACCAAAAACAAAAAAAGAAATAGCTGTAAATCTCCGTCTAAAACACAAAACGAACATATCTTTCAAACACCTCTCCTGTGATTTCGTTTAGCTAAAAAGTTGAATCTACATTTAGATTCAGAGAGTTAGAAGCACGAAGTTTCTACGAGCTGCGTTTGGATATTCCAGAGAGAATAGAAGTAAACCCTTTGTTGGGAAATATCTTGTTCTAATACCAAAACGGAGCTACCTAACAGAATGGTCTTCAATGGGTGCATTGAACTAACAGAGTTAAACAGATGGCTGTTTACAGCAGTTTGTAAACCCTTTCTGTAAAGAAGCAGAAAACGTATATTTCCAGCCAAATCCAAACATTTAAGAAATAGCTGTAAATCTCCGTCTAAAACACAAAATGAATGGATCTTTCAAACCTCTCTGCGGTGAGTTGGTTCAGCTAAGAGAGTTGAATCTGCATTTAGATTCAGAGAGTTAGAAGCACTTGCTTCTAGGAGCTGCGTTTGGATATTCCAGAGTGAATGGGAAAACACGCTGTATTAGGACATATCTGGTTCTGAAACCAAAATGGAGCTATCAAACAGAATGGTCTTCAATGTGTAAATTCAACTTACAGAGTAAAACTGATGTGTGTTTGCAGCAGTTTGTAAACACTTTCTGTAAATAAGAATAAAGCCGATATTTCCAGCAAAATCCAAGCATTTAAGAAATAGCGCTAAATCTCGCTCTAAAGCACAGAAGAAACGTATCCTTCAAACTGCTCTGCTGTGTGTTCATTCAACTAGGGGAGTTGAATATATCTTTAGATTCAGAGAGATAGAAATGCGTTTCTTGTGGGAACTGAGTTTTGATATACCAGAGTAAATGGGAGTACACTCAGTATTGAGAAATACGTGGTCCTAAAACGAAAATGGAGCTAACTAACAGAATGGTCTACCATGTGTGCGTTCAACGTACAGAGCTAAACTCTTATGTGTTGGCAGCAGTTTGAAAACTTTTCTGTAGAAAAGTACAAAACGGGTATTTCCAGCCAAATCCAAACATTTAAGAAATAGCACTAATTCTCCCTCTAAAAAACAGAAGAAACGTATCCTTCAAACTGCACTGCTGTGTGTTCAATCAACTAGGAGAGTGGAATCACCCTTTAAATTCAGCGAGTTACAAACCCGTTTCCTGTAGGAGCTGCGTATTCATATTACAGATTGAATGAAAGCACACGCTGTATTGAAAATTATCTGCTTTAAAAACGAAACGGAGATACCTTACCCAATGGAATTCAATGGGTACGTTCAATCTATAGAGTTTAACCGATGTGCGTCTGCAGCAGTATGAAAACCCTAACTGTAGAGAAGCAGAAAACGGGTATTTCTAGCAAAATCCAAGCATTTAAAAATAGAAATAAATCTCGCTCTAAAACACATAAGAAACGTGCTCTTCAAACTGCTCTGCTGTGTTTTTGTTCAACTAGGAGAGTTGAATCCACCTCCAGATTAAGACAGTTAGAAACCTGTTTCTTCTGGGAGTTGCATTTTGATATTTTAGAGTAAATGAGAGTACACGCTGTATTGAGAAATATCTGCTTCTAAAATGAAAACGGACCTACCTAACTGAATGGTCTTCAATGTGTGTGTTCAATTACAGAGTTAAACTGATGTGTGCTTGCAGCAGTTTGTAAACCCAAACTGTAGAGAAACACAAAACGGGTATTTCCAGCCACTCCAAGCATTTAAGAAATAGCGCTAAATCTCGCTCTAAAACAGAAAAGAAACGTATTCTTCAAACTGCTCTGCTGTGTGTTCGTTCAACTAGGAGTGTTGAATTTACCTTTAGATTCAGAAAGTTAGAAACGCATTTCTTCTGTGAGCTGCGTTTTGATATTCCAGAGTGAATGGGAGTATACGCTGTATTGACAAATATCTGCTTCTAAAATGAAAACGGAGCTACCTAACAGAATGGTCTTTAATGTGTGAGTTCAACGTACCGAGTGAAATTCATGTGTGATTGCAGCAGTTTGTAAACCCTTTCTGTAGAGAAGCAGAAAACAGGCCTTTTCACCCAAATTCAAGCACTTAAGAAATAGCAATAAATATCTCTATAAAATAGAGAAAAAAACGTATCCTTAAAACTGCGCTGCTGTGTGTTCATTCAACTAAAACAGTTGAATCTACCATTAGATTCAGAGAGAAAGTGGTTTCTTCTGAGAACTGCCTTTTGATATTGCAGAGTGAATGGGATAACATGCTGTATTGAGAAATATCAGTTTCTAAAACTAAAACGGAGCTACCTATCAGAATGGTCTTCAATCCGTGCGTTCAACCTACAAAGATAAACTGAAGTGCGTCCGCAGCAGTTTGTAAATCCTTTCTGTAGAGAAGCAGAAAACGGGTATTTCCAGCCAAACGCAAGCATTTGAGAAATAACGCTAACTCTCGCTGTAAAACACAGAAGAAACGTTTCCTTCGAACTGCTCTGCTGTGTGTTCATCCAACTAGGGGAGTTGAATCTCCCTTTCGATTCAGCGAGTTTGAAACGCGTTTCTTCTGGGAGCTGCGTTTTGATATTCCAGAGTCAATGGGAGTACACTGTGTATTGACAAATATCTGCTTCTAAAACAAAATTGGAGCTAAGTAACAGAATGGTCTTCAATGTGTGCGTTCAACTTACATAGTTAAATTGATGTTCCTTTTCAGCACTTTGTAATCCCTTTCTGTAGAGAAGCAGAAACGCGTATTTCCAGCCAAATCCAATCATTTAAAACATAGCGCTAAATCTCCCTCTAAAACACAGAGAAAAAGCATCCTTCAAACTGTTCTGCTCTGCGTTCGTTTATCTAAGAGAGTTGAGTCTACCTTTACAATCAGAGAGTTAGAAAGGCGTTTCTTCTGGGAGCTGCGTTTTGATATTCCAGAGTGAATGGGAGTACACGCTGTATTGAGAAATATCTGCTTCTAAAACAAACGGAGCAACCTAACAGAATGGTCTTCAATGTGTGCGTTCAACTTACAGAGTTAAACTGATGTGTGTTTGCAGGAGTTTATAAACCCTTTCTGTAGAGAAGCAGAACACAGGTATTTCCAGCCAAATCCAAGCATTTAAAAAAATAGCGCTAAATCTCGCTCTAAAACACAGAAGAAACATATTCTTCAAACTGCTCTGATACAAATGCGTTCAACTAAGGGAGTTGAATCTACCTTTACATCTGAGAGTAAGAAACGTATTTCTTCTGGGAGCTGCATTTTGATATTCCAGAGTGAATGGTAGTACAACCTGTATTGAGAAACATCTGCTTCTAAAATCAAAACGGAGCAACCTAACAGAATGGGCTTCAATATGTGCGTTCAACCAACAGAGGTAAAGTGATGAGTGTTTGCAGCAGTTTGTAAACCCTTTCTGTAGAGAAGCAGAACACGGGTATTTCCGGCCAAATCCAAGCGTTTAAAAAATAGCGCTAAATCTCTCTCTAAAACACATAAGAAACGTACTTTGCAAACTTCTCTGCTGTGCGTTCGTTCGACTAGAAGAGTTGAGTCTACCTTTAGATTCAGAGACTTAGGAACGCGTTTCTTCTGGGAGCTGCGTTTTGATATACCAGAGTGAATTGGAGTAAACGCTGTATTGAGAAATATCTGCTTCTAAAACCAAAACCGAGCAACGTAACAGAATGGTCCTCAAAGTATGCGTTCAACATACAGAGTTAAACTGATGTGTGTTTGCAGCAGTTTGTGAACCCTTTCTGTAGAGAAGCAGTAAACGGATATTTTCAGCCAAATCCAAGCATTAAAGAAATACCATTAAATCTCGCTATAAAACACGGAAGAAACGTATCCGTCAAACTGCTCTGTTGTGCGATCATTCAACTAAGGGAGTTGAATCTACCTTCAGATTCAGAAAGTTAGAAACGCATTTCTTCTGTGAGCTGCCTTTTCATATTCCAGAGTGAATGGAAGTAAACGCTGTGTTGAGAAATATGTGCTTCTTTTTTTTAATTGCATTTTAGGTTTTGGGGTACATGTGCAGAATATGCAAGATAGTTGCATAGGTACACACGTGGCAGTGTGTTTTGCTGCCTTCTGCCCCTTCACCCGTATTTAGCATTTCTCCCCATGCCATTTCTCCTCTCTCCCCACCCACACTGTTCCTCCCCTATTTTCCCCAATAGACCTCAGTATGTCTTACTCCCTTCTCTGTGTCCATGTGTTCTCATTGTTCATCACCCGCCTATGAGTGAGTATATACGGTGTTTCCTTTTCTGTTCTGGTGTTAATTTGCTGAAAATGATGTTCTCCAGATTAATCCATGCCTATACAAAAAACACGAACTCATCATTTTTGGCTGCATAATATTCCATGGTGTATATGTGCCACATTTTTCCAGTCCGGTCTATCATCGTTAGGCATTTGGGTTGATTGCAGGTCTTTGCTATTGTAAACAGTACTGCAATGAACATTCGTGTGCATGTGTCCCTATACTAGAATGATGTATAGTCCTTTGGATATATACCTAGTAATGGGATTGCTGGGTCAAATGGAATTTCTATTTCTAGGTCCTTGAGGAATCGCCACACTGTCTTCCACAATGGTTGAACTAATTTACACTCCCACCAGCAGTGTAGAAGTGTTCCTATTTCTCCGCATCCTCTCCAGCATCTGCTGACTCCAGATTTTTTAATGAACGCCATTCTAACTGGCGTGAGATGGTATCTCAATGTGGTT
>JAPYYA010000061.1:11153-35952 GCA_028533165.1 Leontopithecus rosalia
TTTGGATGGGCTTGTTTGCTCTTTTCTTGTAGATCTGTTTGAGTTCTTTGTAAATTCTGGATATCAGCCCTTTGTCAGATGGGTAAACTGCGACAATTTTTTCCCATTCTGTTGGTTGCTGATTCACTCTAGTGACTGTTTCTTTTTCCGTGCAGAAGCTGTGGAGTTTGATTAGGTCCCATTTGTCTATTTTGGCTTTTTTGCCAATGCTTTTGGTGTTTTGGTCATGAAGTCCTTGCCTACTCCTATGTCCTGAATGGTTTTGCCTAGATTTTCTTCTAGGGTTTTTATGGTGCCTGGTCTTATGTTTAAGTCTTTAATCCATCTGTGTTGCCTCTGATGCCTCTGTTCTATTCCATTGGTCTATATCTCTGTTTTGATATCAGTACCATGCTGTTTTGACTACTGTAGACATGCAGTATAGTTTGAAGTCCAGTAGTGTGATGCCTCCTGCTGTGTTCTTTTTGCTTAAAATTGACTTGGCTATGCGGGCTCTCTTTTGGTTCCATATGAAGTTCAAGGTGGTTTTTTCCAGCTCTGTGAAGAAAGTCAATGGTAGCTTGATGGGAATAGCATTGATTCTGTAAATTACCTTGGGCAGTATAGCCATTTTCATGATATTGATTCTTCCTAACCATGAACATGGAAGGTTTCTCCATCTGTTGGTGTCCTCTCTTATTTCATTGAGCAGTGGTTTGTAGTTTTCCTTGAAGAGGTCCCTTACGTTCCTTGTAAGTTGTATTCCTTGGTATCTTATTCTCTTTGTAGCAATTGTGAATGGCAGTTCATTCTTAATTCGGCTCTCTTTGAGTCTGTTATTAGTGTATTAGAATGCTTGTGATTTTTGCACATTGATTTTATATCCTGAGACTTTGCTGAAGTTGCTTATCAGTTTCAGGAGTTATTGGGCTGAGACGATAGGATCTTCCAGATATACTATCATGTCATCTGCAAGTAGAGACAATTTGGCTTCCTCCTAAAACCTAAACGGAGCAACCTAACAGAATGGTCTTCAATGTGTGCGTTCAACTTAGAGATAAAATGATATGTGTTGGCAGCAGTTTGTAAGACTTTCTGTACAAAAGCAGAAAACGGGAATTTCCAGCCAAATCCAAGCATTTAAAAAATACTGCTAAATTTTGCTCTAAAACACAGCGGAAAAAAATCCTTCAAACTGCTCTGCTGTGCGTTCGTTCAACTAGGGGATTTGAATCTACCTTTAGATTCAGAGAGTTAAAAACGACTTTCTACTGGGAGCTACGTTTTGATATTCCAGAGTGAATGGGAGTACACACTGTATTTAGAAATATATGCTTGAAAAACCGAAATGAAACAACCTAACAGAATGGTCTTCAAAGTGTGCATTCAACGTACAGAGTTAAACTAATGGGTGTTTGCAGCAGTTTGTAATCCCTTTCTGTAGAGAAGCAGAAAACGGTTATTTCCAGCCAAATCCAAGCATTTAAGAAATAGCGCAAAATCTCGCTCTAAAACAAAGAAGAAACGTATCCTTCAAACGGTTCTGCTGTGTCTTCGTGCAACTAGGAGAGTTGAATCTACCTTTAGATGCTGAGTGTTAGAATCGCGTTTCTTCTGGAAGCTGCGTTTTGATATTCCAGAGAGAATGGGAGTACACGGTGTATTGAGAAATACCTGCTTTAAAAACCAAAACGCAGCAACCCAACAGGATGATTTTCAATGTGTTCGTTCAACTTACAGAGGTTAACTGACGCGTCTTTGCGGCATTTTGTAAACCCTTTCTGTAGAGAAGCAGAAAATGGGTATTTCCAGACAAATCCAAGCACTTTTGAAATACGGATAAATCTCGCTCTAAAACACGTAAGAAACATATCCTTCAAACTGCTGTGCTGTGCGTTCGTTCAACTAGGGGAGTTGAATCCACCTTTAGATTCAGAAAGTTAGAAACACGTTTCTTCTGGGAGCTGAGTTTTGATATTCCAGAGTGAATGGGAATAAATGCCGAATTGAGAAATATGTGCTTCTAAAACCAAAACGGAGCCACCTAACACAATGATCCTCAATGTGTGCTTTCAAATCACAGTGGTAAACTGATGTGTGTTTGCAGCTGTTTGTAAACCCTTTCTGTAAAAAAGCAGAAAAGGGATATTTTGATTCAATACAGGCATTAAAAAAATAGCGCTAAATGTCGCTGTATAACACAGAAGAAACGTGTCCCTCAAACTTCTCTGCTGTGCGGTCATTCAACTAGGAGAGTTGAATCTACCTTTAGATTCAGAGAGCTAGAAACCCGTTTCTTCTGGGAGCTGCATTTTGAAAAGCGAGAGTGAATGGGAGTACACGCTGTATTGAGAAATATCTGCTTCTAAAACCAAAACGGAGCAACCTAACAGAATGGTCGTCAATGTGTGTGTTCAACTTACAGAAGTAAATTGATGTGTGTTTGCAACAGTTTATAAACCATTTATTTGGATAAGCAGAAAAAGGGTATTTCCAGCCAAATACAAGCATTTAAGTAATGGCACTCTATCTCGCTCTAAAACACAGAAGAAACGTGTCCTTCAAACTGCTTTGCTGTGGCTTTGTTCAATTAGGAGAGTTGAATCTACCTTTAGATTCACAGAGTTAGAAACGCATTTCTTCTGGGAGCTGCTGTTTGCTATGCCAGAGTGAAAGGGAGTACAAGCTGAATTGAAAAATGTCTGCTTCTGAAACGAAAACGGAGCGACGTAACAGAATGATCTTCAATGTGTGCCTTCAACGTGCAGGGCTAAACTGATGTGTGTTTGCAGCAGTTTTTAAACCTTTTCTGTAGAGAAGCAGTAAACGGGTATTTCCAGACAAATCGAAGCCTTTATGAAATAGCGCTAAATCATGATCTAAAACACAGAAGAAACGTATGCCTCGAAATACTCTGTTGTGGATTCATTCGAATAGAAGAGTTGATTCTACCTTTAGATTCACAAAGGTAGAAACACGTTTCTTCTCGAAGCTGCGTTTTGATATTCCAGAGTGAATGGGAGTACAAGCTGTGTTGAGAAACGTCTATTTCTGAAACCCAAACGGAGGAAGCTAGTAAAATGCTCTTTAATATGTCCACTCAACTTACAGAGTTAAACAGACGTGTGTTTGCAGCGGATGGTAAATCATTTCTATAGAAAAGCAGAAAACGGTTATTTCCAGCAAAATACAAGTATTTAAGACATAGGGCTAAATCACTCTCTAAAACAAAGAAGAAATTTATCCTTCAAACTGCTCTGCTGTGCATTCCTTCAACTAGGAGAGGTGAATCTACCTTTAGATTCACAGAGTTAGAAACGCGTTTCTTCTGGAAGCTGGGTTTGGATATTCCAGAGTGAATGGGATTACACGCTGTATTGAGAAATGTCTGCTTCGAAAAGCAAAACGGAGTAATCTAACAGAATGGTATTCAATGTGTGCGTTCAATTTACAGCGTTAAACTGATGTGTGTTTGCAGCAGTTTCTAAAACCTTTCTGTAGAAAAGCAGAAAATGGGTTTTCCAGCCAAATCCAAGTATTTAAGAAATAGCCCTAACTCACACTTTAAAACACAGAAGAAACGTAGGCTTCAAAATGCTCTACTGTGGGTTGGTTCAACTAGGAGAGTTGAATCTACCTTTAGATTCACAGAGTTAGAAAAGCGTTTCTTTTGAGAGCTGCGTTTTGATGTTCCAGAGTGAATGGTAGAACACACTGTGTTGAGAAATATCTCCCTCTAAAACCAAAACGGAGCAACCAAACAAAATCGTCATCACTGCGTTCGTTTAACCTACAGAGGTAATCTTATGTGTGTTTAGAGCAGTTTCAAAACACTTTCTTTGGAGAAGCACAAAACGGGTATTTCCAGACAAATCTAAGCATTTAAGAAATACAGCTAAATCACGTTCTAAAACACAGAAAAAAGGTATGCTTCAAACTGCTCTGCTCTGGGTTCGTTCAACTAGGAGAGTTGAATCAACCTTTAAATTCACAGAGTTAGAAAAGCGTTTCTTCTGAGAGCTGCGTTTTGATATTCCAGAGTGAATGGGAGTACACGCTGTATTGAGAAATATTCCTTTTATAAAACCAAAACGGAGCAACCTAACAGCATGGTCTTCAATGTGTGCAATCAACTTACAGATTTAAACTGATTTGTGTTTGCAGCAGTTTCTAAACCCTTTCTGTAGAGAAGCAGAAAACCGGTATTTCCAGCCAAATCCAACCATTTAAGAAATAGCACTAAATCACGTTCTAAAACACAGAAGAAACGTAGGCTTCAAACTGCTCTGCTGTGCCTTCGTTCAACTAGGAGAGTTGAATGTACCTTTAGATTCAAAGTTAATAAAGCGTTTCTTCCGAAATCTGCGTTTGGATATTCCAGAGTGAATGGGGGTACATGCTGTAGGGAGAAATATCTGCTTCTAAAACCAAACGGAGCAAACTATAAGAATGGTCTTCAATGTGTGCATTCAACGTCCAGAGATAAAGTGATTTTTTTAGCAGCAGTTTCTAAACACTTTCTGTAGAGAAGCAAAAAACGGGTATTTTCAGCCAAATTCAAGCATTTTAGAAATAACGTTCAATCACAATCTAAAACACAGAAAAAACGTATGATTCAAACTGCTCTGCTGTGGGTACCTTCAACAAGGAAAGTTGAATCGAGCTTTACATTCACGGAGTTGGAAACGCGTTTCTCCAGGGAGCTGGGTTTGGATATTCCAGAGTGAATGGGAGTACACGCTGTATTGAGAAATATCTGCTTCGAAAACCAAAAGGGAGCAACCTAACACAATGGTCTTCAAAGTGTTTGTTCAATTACAGAGTTAAACTGATGTGTGTTTGCAGCAGTTTCTCAACACTTTCTGTAGAAAAGAAGAAAAGGAGTATTTCCAGCCAAATGCAAGCATTGAAGAAACAGCGCTAAATCACTCTCTAAAACACTGAAGAAACGTATGCTTCAAACTGCTCTGCTTTGGCTTCGTTCAACTAGGCGAGTTGAATCGAGCTTTACATTCACAAAGTTGGAAACGCATTTCTCCTGAAAGCTGCATTTTGATGTTCCAGAGTGAATGGGAGTACTCACTGTAAGGAAAGCTATCTGCTTCTAACAACAAAACGGAGCAACCTAACAGAATGGTCTTCAATATTTGCATTCAACGTACAGAGTTAAACTGCAATGTGTTTTCAGCAGTTTCTCAACACTTTCTGTAGAGAAGCAGAAAACGGGTATTTCCAGCCAAATCCAAGCATTGAAGAAAAAGCGCTAAATCACGTTCTAAAACGCAGAAGAAACGTAAGCTTCACACTGCTCTGCTGTGGGTTCGTTCAACTAGGAGATTTAAATTGAGCTTTACATTCACGGAGTTGGAAACGCGTTTCTCCAGGAAGCTGCGTTTGGATATTCCAGAGGGAATGAGAGTACAGGCTGTATTGAGAAATATCAGATTCTAACACCAAAACGGAGCAACATAACACAATGGTCTTCAATTTGTGCGATCGTCTTTCAGAGGTAAAGAGACGTGTGTTTGCCCCAGTTTCTCAACACTTTCTGTAGAGGAAGCAGAAAAAGGATATTTCCAACCAAATACAAACATTGAAGAAATAGCGCTAAACCACGCTTTAAAAAACAGAAGAAACGTATGCTTCAAACTGCTTTGCTGTGCCTTCGTTAAACTTGGAGAGTTGAATCGAGCTTTACGTTCACGGAGTTGGAAACCCGTTTCTCCCGGGAGCTGCGTTTGGATATTCCAGAATGAATGGGAGTACATGCTGTATGTAAAACTATCTGCTTCTAACACCAAAAAGGAGCAACCTAACAAAATGGTCTTCAATGAGTCCGTTCAACTTACAGAGTTAAACTGATGTGTGTTTGCAGCAGTTTCTCAACACTTTCTGTAGAGAAGAAGAATATGCGTATTTCCAGCCAAATACAAGCATTGAAGAAATAGCGTTAATCACGCTCAAAGACACGGAAGAAGCGTATGCTTCAAACTGCTCTGCTGTGGGATCCTTCAACTAGGAGAGTTGAATCGGGCTTTAAATTCAAGAACGTGAAATGGCTTTTCTCCTGGCAGCTGCGTTTGCATATTCCAGAGTGAATGGGAGTACACGCTGTATTGAGAAATATCTCCTTCTAACACCAAAACGGAGCAACCTAACACAATGCTCTTCAATGTGTGCGTTCAACATACAGCGTTAAACTGATGTATGTTTGCAGCAGTTTCTCAACACTTACTGTAGAGAAGGAGAAAATGGGTATTTCCAGCCAAATCCAAGCATTGAAGAAATAGCGATAAATCACGCTCTAAAACACAGAAGAAACGTATGCTTCAAACTGCTCTGCGGTGGCTTCCTTCAACTACGAGAGTTGTATGAAACTTTACATTGATAGAGTTGAAAACGCGTTTCTCCTGGGAGCTGCGTTTGGGTATTCCAGAGTGAAAGGGAGTACATGATGCATTGAGAAATATCTGCTCCTAACACCAAAATAGAGCAACCTAACACAATGGTCATCAATGTGTGCGTTCAAACTACAAATTTAAACTGATATGTGCTAGCAGCCGTTTCTCAACACTTGTGTAGAGAAGAAGAAAAGAAATATTTCCAGCCAAATCCAAGCATTGAAGAAATAACGCTAAATCACGCTTTAAAACAGAGAAGAAACGTATCCTTCAAACTTCTCTGCTGTGGATTCGTTCAGCTAGGAGAATTTAATTGAGCTTTACATTCACGGAGTTGGAAACGCGTTTCTCCTGGGAGCTGCATTTGGATATTTCAGAGTGAATGGGAGTACAGGCTGTATTGAGAAATATCTGCTTCGAAAACCAAAAGGGAGCAACCTAACACAATGGTCTTCAAAGTGTTCATTCAACTTACAGAGTTAAACTGACGTGTGTTTGCAGCAGTTTCTCAACAATGTCTGTAGAGAAGCAGAAAACGGGTATTTCCAGCCAAATACAAGAATTGAAGAAATAGCACTAAATCACGTTCTAAAACACAGAAGAAACGTGTGCTTCAACTTCTCTTCTGTGGATTCGTTCATCTAGGAGAGTTGAATCTAGCTTTACATTCACAGAGTTAGAAACGCGTTTCTCCTGGGAGCTGCGTTTGGATATTCCAGAGTGAATGGGAGTACACGCTGCATTGAGAAATATCTGCTCCTAACAGCAAAACGGAGCAACCTAACAGAATGGTCTTCAATGAGTGCGTTCAACTTGCAGAGGTAAACTGATGTGTGTCTGCAGAAGTTTCTCAACACTTTCTGTAGAGAAGCAGAACACGGGTATTTCCGGCAAAATTTAAGCATTGAAAAAATAGCGCTAAATCACGCTCTAAAGCACAGAAGAAACCTGTGCTTCAAACTCCTCTGCTGTGGTTTCTTTCAACTAGGAGATTTGAATCGAGCTTTATGTTCACGGAGTTGGAAACTCGTTTCTCCTGGGAGCTGCGTTTGGATATTCCAGAGTGAATGGGAGTACATGCTGTATTGAGAAATATCTGCTTCTAATAACAAAACGGAGCAACCTATCAGAATCCTCTTCAATGAGTCCGTTCAACTTACTAAGTTAAACTGATGTGTTTTTGCAGCAGTTTCTCAACACTTTCTGTAGATAAGCAGTGAACGGGTATTTCCAAACAAATCCAAGCATTGAAGAAACAGCTCGAAATCACGCTCTAAAACAAAAAAGAAATGTATGCTTCAAACTGCTCTGCTTTGGGTTATTCAGCTAGTAGAGCTGAATCGAGCCATACATTCATGGAGTTGGAAATGCGTTTCTCCTCGGAGCTGCATTTGGATATTCCAGATGAATGGGAGTACACTATGTATAGAGAAATACCTGCTTCTGACACAAAAACGGAGCAACTTATCAGAATGGTCTTTAATGAGTGCGTTCAACTTACAGAGTTTAACTGATGTATGTTTGCAGGAGTTTCTCAACACTTTCTGTAAAGAAGTAGAACACGGGTATGTCCGGCCAAATCCAAGCATTAAAGAAATAGCGTTGGACTACGTTCTAAAACACAGAAGAAACGTGTGCTTCAAACTGCTCTGCTCTGGGTTCATTCAAATAGGAGAGGTGAATCAAGCTTTAGGTTCACGGAGTTGGAAACGCGTTTCTCCTTGGAGTTGCGTTTGGATATTCCAGAATGAATGGGAGCACACTATGTATTGAGAAATATCTATTTCGGACACCAAAACGGAGCAAACTATCAGAGTGGTGTTCAACATACAGAGTTAAATTAATGTGTGTCTGCAGCAGTTTGTCAACACTTTCAGTAGAGAAGCAGAAAAGGGGTATTTCCAGCCAAATCCAAGCATTGAAGAAATAGCGCTAAAACACAGAAGAAACGAAAGCTTCATACTGCTCTGCGTTGGGTTCGTTCAACAAGGAGAGCTGAATTGAGCTTCACATTCACGGAGTTGGATACGCGTTTCTCCAGGAAGCTGCGTTTGGATATTTTAGAGTGAATGGAAGTACACGCTGTATTGAGAAATTCTGCTTCTAACACCAAAACGGAGCTACCAATCAGAATGGTCTTCAATGAGTGCGTTAAACTTACAGAGCTTAACTGATGTGTTTTTGCAGAAGTTTCTCAAAACTTTCTGTAGAGAAGCAGAAAACGGGTATTTCCAGCCAAATCCAAGCATTCAAGAAACAGTGCTAAATCACATTCTAAAAGACAGAAGTAAAGTATGCATCAAAGTGGGTTCGTTCAACTAGGAGAGTTGAATCGAGCTTTACATTCACGGAGTTGGAAATGGGTTTCTCCTGGTAGCTGCGTTTGGATATTCCAGAGTAAATGGGAGTACATGCCTTATTGAGAAATATCAGTTTCTAACACCAAAACTGAGCAACCTAACAAAACGGTCTTCAATGCGTGTGTTCCACTCTCACAATTAAATAGACGTGTTTTTCAGCAGTTTCTCAATAGTCTCTGCAGAGAAAGCAGAAAACGGGTATTTCCAGCCAAATCCATGTATTGAAAAAATAGCGCTAAATCACGCTCTAAAACACAGAAGAAACGTATGCTTAAAATTCCTCTGCTGTGCCTTCGTTCAACCAAAAGAGTTGAATCGAGCATTACCTTCACAAAGGTGGAAACGCGTTTCTCCTGGAAGCTGCGTTTGGATATTCCAGATTGAATGGAAGTACACACTCTATTGAGAAATATCTGCTTCTAACACTAAAACGGAGCAACCTAACAGAATGGTCTTCAATGTGTGCATTAAACTTACAGAGTTAAAATTCCGTTTGTCTGCAGCAGTTTCTCAACATTTTCTGTAGAAAAGGAGAAACGGGTATTTCCAGCCAAATCCAAGCATTGAAGAAATAGCGCTAAATCACAATCTAACACACAGAAGAAACGTATGCTTCAAACTGCTCTGCTATGGGTTCGTTCAACTACAAGAGTTGAATCGAGCTTTACATTCACGAAATTGAAAACGCTTTTATCCTGGGAGCTGCGTTTGGATATTCCAGAGCGAATCGGAGTACACGCTGTATTGACAAATATCTGCTTCTAACACCAAAACAGAGCAACCTAACAAAATGGTCTTCAATGTGTGCGTTCAACGTACACAGATAAACTGATGCGTTTCTGCAGCAGTATCTTAACACTTACTGCAGAGATGCAGAAAACGGGTATTTCCAGCCAAATCCAAACATTGAAGAAATAGCACTAAATCAGGCTCTAAAACACAAAAGAAACGTATGCTTCATACTGCTCTGCTGTGGGTTCGTTCAACTAGGAGAGTTGTATCGAGCTTTACCTTCACGAAGTTAAAAACGCGTTTCTTCTGGGAGCTGCATTTGGATATTCCAGAGTGAATGGGAGTACAGGCTGTATTGAGTAATACTTGCTTCTAACACCAAAACGGAGCAACCTAACAGAATGGTCTTCAATGTGTGCGTTCAACTTACAGAGTTTTACTGATGTTTGTTTGCAGCAGTTTCTCAACAATTTCTGTAGAGAAGCTGGCGACGGGTATTTCCAGCCAAATACAAGCATTGAAGAAACAGCGCTAAATCACGCTCTAAAACACAGAAAAAACGTATGCTTCAAACTGCTCTGCAGTGACTTTGTTAAACTAGGAGAGAGTTGAATCGTGCTTTACACTCACGAAGTTAAAAACGCGTTTCTCCTGGAAGCGGCGTTTGGATATTACAGAGTGAATAGAATTACAGGCTGTATTGATATATATCTACTTCTATAACCAAAACGGGGCAACAACAGAATGGTTTTCAATATCCGCATTCAACTTACAGAGTTAAACAGACGTGTGTTTACTGCAGTTTCTCAAAACTTTCTGTAGAGAAGCAGAAAACGGGTATTTCCAGCCAAATCCAAGCATTGAAAAAACAGCGCCATATCACGCTCTAAAACACAGAAGAAACGTATGCTTCAAACTGCTCTGCTGTGGCTTCGTTCAACTAGGAGAGTTGAATCGAGCTTTACGTTCACGGAGTTGGAAACGCGTTTCTCTTGGGAGCTGCTTTTGGATATTCCAGAGTGAATGGCAGTACAGGCTGTATTGAGAAATATCTGCTTCTAACACCAAAACGGAGGAACCTAACAGAATGGTCTTCAATGTGTGCGTTCAATGTACAGAGATAAACTGAATCGTTTTTCCAGCAGTATCTTAACACTTACTGCAGAGTTGCAGAAAACGAGCATTTCTGGCTAAATCCAAGCATTGAAGAAATAGCGCTAAATCACGCTCTAAAACACAGAAGAAACATATGCTTCAAACTGCTCTGCTATGACTCTGTTACCCTAGGAGAGTTGAAGCTAGCTTTACATTCACGGAATTGGGAACGCGTTTCTCCTGGAAGCTGCTTTTGAATATTCCAAAGTGAATGGGAGTACACGCTGTATTGAGAAATATCTGCTTCTAACAGCAAAACGGAGCAACCTAACAGAATGGTCTCCAACGTCTGCGTTCATCTTACAGAGTTAAACTGATGTGTTTGGCAGCAGTTTCTCAACACATTCTGTAGAGAAGCAGAAAAAGGGTATTTCAACCCAAATCCAAGCATTGAAGAAATAGCGCTAAATCACGCTCTTAAGCACAGAAGAAACGTATGCAACAATCTGACCTGCTGTGCGTTCGTTCAACTAGGAGAGTTGAATCAAGCTTTCCATTCATGGAGTTCTAAATGCATTTCTCCTGGGATCTGCGTTTGGATATTCCAGAGTGAATGGGAGTACACGTTGTATTGACAAATGTCTGCTTCTAACACCAAAATGAAGCAACCTAACACAATGGTCTTCAATGTGTGCATTCAACGTACAGAGTTAAACATATGTGTGTTTGCAGCAGTTTGTGAACTTTTTATGTGGAGAAGGGGAAAACGGATATTTTCAGCCAAATCCAAGCATTTCAGAAATAGCGATAAATCTCGCTCTAAAACACAGAAGAAACGTATCCTTCAAACTGCTCTGCTGTGGGTTCCTTGAACTAGAAGTGTTGAATCTCCCTTTAGGTTCAGCGAGTTTGAAAGGCGTTCCTTCTGGGAGCTGCGTTTGGATGTTCCAGACTGAATGGGAGCACACGCTGTATTGAGAAATATCTGCTTCTAAAAGCAAAAAAAAAGCAACCTCACAGAATGGTCTTCAATTTGAGCGTTAAAGTTACAGAGTTAAACGGATGAGTGTTTGCAGCAGTTTTCGAACCCTTTCTGTGGAGAAGCAGAAAACGGGTATTTCCAGCCAAATCCAAGCATTTCAGAAAGAGGGCTAAATCTCGCTCTAAAACACAGAAGAAATGGACCCTTCAAACTGCTCTGCTGTGGTTTCTTTCAATCTCCCTTTAGATTCAGCGAGTTTGAAACGCGTTATTCTGATAGCTGCGTTTGGATATTCCAGACTGAATGGGAACACAGGCTGTATTGAGAAATATCTGCTTCTAAAATCAAAACGGAGCAAATTAACAGAATGGTCTTCAATGTGGCCGTTCAACTTACAGAGCTAAACAAACGTGTGTTTGCAGCAGTTTGCAAACCCTTTCTGTGAAAAAGCAGAAAACGGATATTTCCAGCCAAATCCAAGCATTTCAGAAAGAGCGCTAAATCTTGCTCTAAAACATAGAAAAAACGTATCCTTCAAACTGCTCTGCTGTGGGTTCGTTCATCTAGGAGAGTTGAATCCCTTTTTACATTCAGCGAGTCTGAAAGGCGTTTCTTCTGGGAGCTGCGTTAGGATATTCCAGACTGAATTGGAGCACAGGCTGTATTGAGAAATATCTGCTTCTAAAACCAAAACGGAGCAACCTAACAGAATGGTCTTCAAGGTGTGCGTTCAACATACAGAGTTAAACTGATGTGTGTTTGCAGCAGTTTGTAAACCCTTTCTGTGGAGAAGCAGAAAACGGGTATTTTCTACCAAATCCTAGCATTTCAGAAATAGGGCAGAAGCACGCCCTATAACACAGAAGAAACGTATCCTTCAAACTGCCCTGCAGTGGGGTCGTTCAACTATGAGAGTTGAATGTCCCCTTAGTTTCAGCGAGTTTGAAACGCGTTTCTTCTGGGAGCTGCATTTGGATATTCCAGAATGAATAGGAGCACAAGCTGTATTGAGAAATATCTGCTTCTAAAACCAAAACGGACCTACCTAACAGAATGGTCTTTAATGTGTTCGTTCAACTTACAGAGTTGAATGAACGGGTGTTTGCAGCAGTTTGTAAACCCTTTCTGTGGAGAAGCAGAAAACGGGTATTTCCAGCCACATCCAAGCATTTCAGAAAGAGCGATAAATCTCGATCTAAAACAGAGAAGAAACGCATCCTTTAAACTGCTCGGCTGTGGGTTCATCCAACTAGGAGAGTTGAATCTTCCTTTAGATTCATAGAGTTTGAAAGGCGTTTCTTCTGGAAGCTGCGTTTGGATATTCCAGACTGAATGGGAGCACACGCTGTATTGAGAAATATCTGCTTCTAAAACCAAAACGGAGCAACCTAATAGAATGGTCTTCAATGTGTGCGTTCACCTTACAGAGTTCAACGGATATGTGTTTGCAGCAGTTTGTGAACCCTTTTTGTTGAGAAGCTGAAAACGGGTATTTCCTGCCAAATCAAAGTATTTCAGAAAGACTACTAATTCTCGCTCTAAAACACAGAAGAAACGTATCCTTCAAACTGCTCTGCTGTGGGTTCCATCAACTAGGAGAGTTGAATCTCCCTTTAGATGCAGCGAGTTTGAAACGCGTTTCTTCTGGGACCTGCGTTTGGATATTCCAGACTGAATTGGAGCACAGGCTGTATTGAGAAATATCTGCTTCTAAAACCAAAATGCAGCAACCTAACATAATGGTCTTCAATGTGTGCGTTCGACTTACAGAGTTAAACGGATGTGTGTTTGCAGCAGTTTGTGAACCTTCTCTGTGTAGAAACCGAAAACGGGTATTTCCAGCCACATCCGAGCGTTTCAGAAGGAGCGCTAAATCTCGCTCTAAAACAAAGAAGAAACGGATCCTTCAAGCTGCTCTGCTGTGGGTTCGTTCAACTAAGATAGTTGAACCTCCCTTTAGATTCATCGAGTTTCAGACGCGTTTCCTCTGGGCGATGGGTTTGGATATTCCAGACTGAATGGGAGCAAACGCTGTATTGAGAAATATCTGCTTCAAAAACAAAAACGGAGCAACCAAACAGAATGGTCTTCAATGTGTGCGTTAAACTTACAGAGTTAAACGGATGTGTGTTGGCAGCAGTTTTTGAACCCTTTCTGTGGAGAAGCAGAAAACGGGTATTTCCAGCGGCATCCCAGAATTTCAGAAGGAGCGGTAAATCTCGCTCTAAAACACCGAAGAAACGTATCCATCAAACTGCTCTTCCGTGGGTTGGTTCAACTAGGATAGTTGAATCTCCCTTTACATTCAGCGAATTTGAAACGCGTTTCTTGTGGAAGCTGCGTTTGGATATTTCAGACTGAATGAAAGCACACCCTGTATTGAAAAATATCTGCTTCTAAAGCCAAAACAAAGCAACCTAACAGAATGGTCTTCAAGGTGTGCGTTCAACATACAGAGTTAAACTGATGAGTGTTTGCAGCAGTTTGTAAACCCCTTCTGTGGAGAAGAAGAAAACGGGTATTTCCAGCCAAATCGAATCATTTCAGAAATAGCGATGAATCTCGCCCTATAACACAAAAGAAACGTCTGCTTCAAACTGCTCTGCTGTGGGTTCGTTCACCTCGGAGAGTTGAATCTCCGTTTAGTCTCAGCGAGCTTCAAACGCATTTCTTCTGGGAGCTGCGTTTGGATATTCTAGACTGAATAGGAGCACACAATGTATTGAGAAATATCTGCTTCTAAAACCAAAACGGAGCAACCTAACAGAATGGTCTTCAATGTGTGCATTGAACTTACAGAGTTAAACAGATGTGTGTTTGCAGCCGTTTGTAAACCCTTTCTGTGGAGAAGCAGATAACGAATATTTCCAGACAAATCCAGGCTTTCAGAAATAGCGCTAAATATCGCTCTAAAACAAATAAAAAACGTATCCTTCAAACTGCTCTGCTGTGGGTTCGTTCAACTAGGAGAGTTGAATCTCCCTTTAGATTCAGCGAGTTTGAAACGGGTTTCTTCTGGGAGCTGCTTTTGGATATTCCAGACTGAATGGGAGCACACGCTCTATTTGCAAATATCTGCTTATAAAACAAAAACGGAGCAACATAACAGAACGGTCTTCAATGTGAGCGTTCAACTTACAGAGTTAAACAGATGTGTGTTTGCAGCAGTTTGTAAACCCTTTCTGTGGAGAAGCAGAAAACGGGTATTTCAAGACAAATGCAAGCCTTTCAGAAAGAGCGCTAAATCTCGCTCTAAAACACAGAAGAAACGTATCCTACGAACTGCTCTACTTTGGGTTCGTTCAATGAGGAGAGTTGAATTTCCCTTTAGATTCAGAGAGTTGGAGACTGTTTCTTCTGGGAGGTGCGTTTGCATATTTCAGACTGAATGAAAGCACATGCTATATTGAGAAATATCTGCTTCAAATACCGAAAGGGAGCAACCTAACAGAGTGGTCTTCAATGTGTACGTTCAACTTACAGAGTTAAATGTACGTGTGTTTGAAGCCGTTTGCAAACCCTTTCTGTGGAGAAGCAGAAAACGGGTATTGACAGCCAAATCCAAGCATTTCAGAAATAGCGCTAAATCTCGCTCTAAAACACACAAGAAACGTATCCTTCAACCTGCTCTGCTGTGGGGTCGTTCAACTAGGAGAGTTGAATCTCCCTTTAGATTTAGCGAGTTTGAAACGCGTTTCTTCTTGGAGCAGCGTTAGGATATTGCAGACTGAAAGGGAGCACACACTGTATTGAGAAATATCTGCTTCTAAAACCAAAACGGAGCAACCTGACAGGATGGTCTTCAATGTGTGCGTTCAACTTACAGAGTTAAACTGATGTGTGTTTGCAGCAGTGTCTCAACATTTTGTGTAGAGAAGCAGAAAACGGGTATTTCCAGCCAAACCCAAGCATGTAAGAAATAGCGCTAAATCACAATCTAAAACACAGAAGAAACGTATGCTTCAAACTGCTCCACTGTGGGATCGTTAAACAAGAAGAGTTCAATCTAGCTTTACATTCACAGAGTTAGAAAGGCTTTTGTCCTGGGAGCTGCGATTGGATATTCCAGAGTGAATGGGAGTACATACTGTGTTGAGAAATATCTGCTCCTAACCCAAAAACGGAGCAACCTAACAGAATGGTCTTCAATGTGTGCGTTCAACTTACAGAGTTAAACTGATGTGTGTTTGCAGCAGTTTGTCAGAACTTTCTGAAGAGAAGCAGAAAACTGGTATTTCCAGCCAAATCCAAGCTTTTCAGAAATAGCGCTAAATCACGCTCTGAAACACAGAAAAAACGTCTGCTTCAAACTGCTCTACTGTTGGTTCGTTCAACTCGGAGAGTTGAATCTAGCTTTACATTCACACAGTTAGAAACGCGTTTCTCCTGGGAGCTGGGTTTGGATATTCCAGAGTGAATGGGTGTACACATTCTATTGAGAAATATCTGCTCCTAACACTGAAACAGAGCAAACGAACAGAATGGTCTTCAATGTGTGCTTTCAACTAGAAGAGGTAAACTGATGCGTGTTTGCAGCAGTTTCTCAGCACTTTCTGTAGAGAAGCAGAAAACGGGTATTTCAGGCAAATCCAGGCATTTCCGAAATAGCGCTAAATCACGCTCTAAAACACAGAAGAAACGTCTGCTTCAAACTGCTCTGCTCTGGGTTTGTTCAACTAGGAGAGTTGAATTTAGCTTTACATTCACAGAGTTAGCAACGCGTTTCTTCTGGGAGCTGCACTTGGATATTCCAGAGTGAATGAAAGTATACACTGTATTGAGAAATATCTGCTCCTAACACCAAAACGGAGCAACCTAACAAAATGGTCTTCAAAGTGTGCGTTCAACCTACAGAGTTAAACTGATGTGTGCTTGCAGCAGTTTCTCAGCACTTTCTGTAGAGGAGCAGAAAACAGATATTTCCAGCCAAATCGAAGCATATAGGAAATAGGGCTAAATCATGCTGTAAAACACAGAAGAATCGTCTGCTTCTAACTGCTCTGCTGTGGGTTCGTTCAACTAAAAGAGTTGAATCTAGCTTTACATTCACAAAGGTAGTAACGGGTTTCTCCTGGGAGTTGCGTTTGGATATTCCAGAGTGAATGGGGTACACGCTGTACTGAGAAATATCTGCTCCTAACACCAAAACGGAGCAACCTAACAGAATGGTCTTCAATGTGTGCGTTCAACTTACAGAGGTAAACTGATGTGTGTTTGCAGCAGCTTCTCAGCACTTTCTTTGGAGAAGTAGAAAACGGGTATTTCCAGGCAAATCGAAGCTTTTCAGAAATTGCCCTAAATCACTCTCTGAAACACAGAAGAAACGTCTGCTTCAAACTGCTCTGCTGTGGCTTTGTTCAACTAGGAGTGTTGAATCTAGCATTACATTCACAGAGTTAGAAACGCGTTTCTCCTGGGAGCTGCGTTTGGATATTCCAAAGTGAATGGGAGTACATGCTGTATTGAGAATTATCTGCTCCTAACACCAAAACGGAGCAACCTAACAGAATGATCTTCAACATGTTCGTTCAACTTACAAAGCTAAACTGATGTGTGTTTGCAGCAGTTTCTCAGCACTTTCTGTAGAGAAGCAGAAAAGGGGTATTTCCAGCCAAATCCAGTCATTTCAGAAATAGCGCTAAATCACGCTCTAAAACACAGAAGAAATATATGCTTCAAAATGCTCTGCTGTGTGTTCCCTCAACTGGGATGGTTCCATCTAGCTTTACATTCACAGTTAGAAACGAGTTTCTCCTTGGAGCTTAGATTGGATATTCCAGAGTGAATGGTAGTACACGATGTATTCAGAAACATCTTCTCCTAACACCAAAACGGAGCAACCTAACAGAATTGTCTTCAATGTGTGCGTTCAACTAATAGAGTTAAACTGATGTGTGTTTGCAGCAGTTTCTCAGCACTTTCCGTAGAGAAGCAGAAAACAGGTATTTCCAACCAATACCAAGCATGTAAGAAATAGCACAAAATCACGGTATAAAACACAGAAGAAGCGTATGCTTCAAACTGCTTTGCTGTGGGTTACTTCAACTAGGAGAGTTGAATCTAGTTCTACATTCACAGTTAGAAACGCTCTTGTCCTGTAAGCTGTGTTTGGATATTCCAGAGGGCATGGGAGTACACGCTGTGTTGAGAAATATCTTCTCCTAACACAAAAACGGAACAACCTAACAGAATGGTTTTCAATGTGTTCGTTCAACGTACACAGATAAACTGATGTATGTTTGCAGCAGATTGTCATCACTTTCTGTAGAAAAGCAGAAAACGGGTATTTCCAGCAAAATCCAAGCTTTTCACGAAGAGCGCTAAATCACGCTCTGAAACACAGAAGAAACGTCTGCTTCAAACTGATCTACTGTGGGTTTGTTCATCTCGGAGAGTTGAATCTTGCTTTACATTCTCAGAGTTAGAAACGCGTTTCTCCTGGGAGCTGCGTTTGGATATTCCAGAGTGATTGGGAGTACAGGCTGTCTTGAGAAATATCTGCTCCTAACACCAAAACGGAGCAACCTAACAGAATGGTCTTCAATGTGTGCGTTCAACTTACAGAGTAAAAGTGATGTGTGTTTGCAGCAGTCTCTCAGCACTTTCTGTAGAGAAGAAGAAAACGTGTATTTCCAGCCAAATCCAGGCATTTCAGAAATAGCGCTAAATCACGCACTAAAACACAGAATAAACGTCTGTTTCAACTGCTTTGCTGTGGGATCGTTCAACTAGGAGAGTTGAATCTAGCTTTACCTTCAGAAAGTTAGAAACGCGTTTCTTCTGGGAGCTGCGTTTGGATATTCCAGAATGAATGTGAGTACACACTGTATTGAGAAATATATGCTCCTAACACCAACACGAAGCAACCTACACAATGGTCTTCAATGTGTGCGTTCAGCTAACAGAGTTTACCAGATGTCTGTTTGCAGCAGTTTCTCATCACTTTGTGTAGAGAAGCAGAAAACTGGTATTTCAAGCCAAATCCACGCGTGAAAGAAATAGCGGCAAATCACGCTCTAAAACCCAGTAGAATCGTCTGCTTCAAACTGCTCTGCTGTGCCTTTCTTCAACTAGGAGAGTTGAATCTAGCTTTACATTAACATAGTTAGAAACACGTTTCTCCTGGGAGCTGCGTTTGGATATTCCATAGTGATGGGAGTACACGCTGTATTGAGAAATATCTGCTCCTAACAGTAAAACGAAGCAACCTAGCAGAATGGTCTTCAATGTGTGCATTCACTTTACAGAGGTAAACTTTTGCGTGTTTGCAGCAGTTTCTCAGCAATTTCTGAGAGAAGCAGAAAACGGGTATTTCCAGAAAAATCCAGACGTGGAAGAAATAGCGCTAAATCACGCTCTAAAACACAGAAGAAACGTCTTCTCCATACTACTCTGCTGTGGGTTCGTTCAACTAGGAGAGTTGAATCCAGCTTTACATTCACAGAGTTAGAAACCCGTTTATCCTGGGAGCTGCGTTTGGATATTCCAGATTGAATTAAACTACACGCTGTATTGAGAAATATCTGATCCTAACACCAGAATGGAGAAACCTAACAGAATGGTCTTCAATGTGTGCGTTCACTTTACAGAGGTAAACTTTTGTGTGTTTGCAGCAGTTTCTCAGCACTTTCTGTAGAGAAGCAGAAAACGGGTATTTACAGCCAAATCCAAGCATTTCAGCAATAGCGATAAATCACGCTCTAAAACACAGAAGAAACGTCTGTCTCAAAATGTTCTGCTGTGGGTTTGTTCAACTAGGAGAGTTGAATCTAGCTTTACATTCACACAGTTAGAAACGCGTTTCTCCTGGGAGATGCGTTTGGATATTCCAGAGTGAATGGGAGTACACGCTGCATTGAGAAATATCTGCTCCTAACATCAAAATGGAGCAACCTAATAAAATGGTATCCAATGTGTGCGTTCAACTTACACAGTTAAACTGATGTGTGTTTGCAGCAGTTTGTAAACCCTTTCTGTAGAGAAGCAGAAAACGGCTATTTCCAGCCAAATGCAAGCATATGAGAAATAAAGCTAAATCTCGCTATAAAACACAGAACAAACGTTTCCTACAAACTGCTCTGCTGTGTGTTCGTTCAAATAGGGGAGCTGAAACTCCAGATAGATTCAGCGAGTATAAAACGCGTTTGTTCTGGGAGCTGAGTTTGGATATTCCAGAGTGAATGGGAGTACACGTTGTATTGAGAAATATCTGATCCTAACACCAATACGGAGCAATCTAACAAAATGGTCTTCAATCTGTGCGTTCAACGTACGACGTTAAATTGATGTGTGTTTCCAGCAGATTGTAGACGCTTTCTGTAGAGAAGCAGAAAACGGCTATATCCACCCAAATGCAAGCATTTGAGAAATAACGCTAAATGTCGTTCTAAAACACAGAAGAAACGTTTCCTTCGAACTGCTCTGCTGTGTGTTCGTTCAACTAGGGGAGTTGAATCTCCCTTTAGATTCAGCCAGTTTGAAACGGGTTTCTTCTGGGAGCTGCCTTTGGACATTCCAGAGTGAATAGGAGTACATGCTGTATTGAGAAATATCTGCTTCTAACAGCAAAACGGAGCAACCTAACAGAATGCTCTCCAATCTGTGCGTTCAACTTAAAAGTTAAACTGACGTGTGTTTGAAGCAGTTTGTAAACCCTTTCTGTAGAGAAGCAGAAAATGGCTATTTCCAGCCAAATGCAAGCATTTGAGAAACAACGCTAAATATCGCTCTAAAACACAAAAGAAACGTTTCCTTCGAACTGCTCTGCTGTGTGTTCGTTCAACTAAGGGAGGTGAATCTCTCTATAGATTCAGCGAGTTTGAAACGCGTTTCTTCTGGGAGCTGCGTTTGGATATTCCAGAGTGAATGGAAGTACACGCCGTGTGGGGAAATATCTGCTTCTAACAGCACAACGGAGCAACCTAACAAAATGGTCTCCAATGTGTGCATTCAACATACAAAGATAAAGTGATATGTGTTTGCATCACTTTGTAAACCCTTTCTATAGAGAAGCAGAAAACGGCTATTTACAGCCAAAGGCAAGAATTTCAGAAATAACGCTAAATCTCGCTCCAAAACACAAAAGAAACTTTTCCTTCGATCTGCTCTGAAGTGTGCTCATTAAACTAATGGAGTTGAGTCTCCCATTAGATTCAGCAAGTTTGAAACGCGTTTCTTCTGGGAGCTGCGTTTGGATATTCCAGAGTGAATGGGAGTACACGCTGTATGGAGAAATATCTGCTTCTACCAGCACAACGGAGCAACCTAACAGAAAGGTCTCCAATGTGTGCGTTCACCTTACACAGTTAAACTGATGTGTGTTTGCGGCAGTTTGTAAACCCTTTCCGTAGAGAAGCAGAAAACGACTACTTCCAGCAAAATGCAAGAATTTCAGAAATAACGCTAAATCCCGCTCTAAAACACAAAAGAAACTTTTCCTTCGATCGGCACTGAAGTGTGTTCGTTCAACTAAGGGAGTTGAATCTCGCTTTAGATTCAGGGAGGTTGAAACGCGTTTCTTCTGGGAGCTGCGTTTGGATATTCCAGAGTGAATGGGACTACAGGCTGTATGGGGAAATGTCTGCTTCTAACAGCACAACGGAGCAACCTAACAGAATGGCCTCCAATGTGTGCGTTCAACATACAGAGTTAAACTGATGTGTGATTCCAGCAGTTTGTAAACCCTTTCTATAGAGAAGCAGAAAACGGCTATTTACAGCCAAATGCAAAAATTTCAGAAAAAACGCTAAAATCCGCTCTAAAACACAAAAGAAACTTTTCCTTCGATCTGCTCTGAAGTGTGCTCGTTAAACTAATGGAGTTGAATCTCTCATTAGATTCAGCGAGTTTGAAACGCGTTTCTTCTGGGAGCTGCGTTTGGATATTCCAGAGAGAATGGGAGTACACGCTGTATTGAGAAATATCTGCTTCTAACAGCAAAACGGAGCAACCTAACAGAATGGTCTTCAATGGGTACGTTCAACTTACAGAGTTAAACTGTTGTGTGTTTGCAGGAGTTTGTAAACCCTTTATGTAGAGAAGCAGAAAAAGGCTATTTCCAGCCAAATGCAAACATTTGAGAAATAACGCTAAATCTCGCACTAAAACACAAAAGAAACGTTTCTTTCGAACTGCTCTGCTGTGTGTTCGTTCATCTACGGGAGTTGAATCTCCCTTTAGATTCAGCGAGTTTGAAATGCGTTTATTCGGGGAGCTGCGTTTGGATATTCCAGAGTGAATGGGAGTACACGCCGTATTGAGAAATATCTGCTTCTAACAGCAAAACGGAGCAAACTAACAAAATGGTCTCCAATGTCTGCGTTCAAATTACACAGTTAAACGTATGTGTGTATGCAGCACTTTGTAGACCCTTTCTGTAGAGAAGCAGAAAAACCCTATTTCCAGCCAAATACAAGCATTTGAGAAGTAACGCTAAATCTCGCTCTAAAACACAGAAGAAACGTTTCCTTCGAACTGCTTTGCTGTTTGCCCGTTCAACTAGGGGAGTTGAATCTCCCCTTAGATTCAGCGAGTTCGAAACGCGTTTCTTCTGGGAGCTGCGTTAGGATATTCCAGAGTGATTGGGAGTACACGCTGTATTGAGAAATGACTACTTCTAACAGCACAACTGAGCAACCTAACAGAAAGGTCTCCAATGTGTGCGTTCAACTTACAGAGAAAAAAGATGAGTGTTTCCAGCAGTTTGTAGTCCCTTTCTGTAGAGAAGCAGAAAACGGCTCTTTTAGCCAAATGCAAGCATTTGAGAAATAACACTAAATCTCGCACTAAAACACAGAAGAAAGGTTTCCTTCGAACTGCTCTGCTGTGTGCCCGTTTAACTAGGGGAGTTGAATCTCACTTTAGATTCAGCGAGTTTGAAACGCGATTATTCTGGGAGTTCCGTTTTTATATTCCAGAGTGAATGGGCGTACACACTGTATTGAGAAATATCTGCTTCTAACAGCAAAACGCAGCAAACTAACAAAAGGGTCTCCAATATGTGCGATCAACTTACAGATTTAAACTGAAGTGTGATTGCAGCAGTTTGTAAACCCTTTCTGTTGAGAAGCAGAAAACAGCTATTTCAAGCCAAATGCAAGCATTTGAGAAATAACGATAAATCTCACTCTAAAACAGAGAAGAAACGTTTCCTTCGAAGTGCTCTGCTGTGTGTTCTTTCAACTAGGGGAGTTGAATCTCCCTTTAAATTCAGCGAGGTGGAAACGCGTTCCTTCTGGGAGCTCCGTTTGGTAATTCCAGAGAGAATGGGAGTACATGCTGTATTGAGAAATATCTGCTTCCAACAGCACAACGGAGCAACCTAACAAAATGGTCTCCAATGTGTGCCTTCAACTTACACTGTTAAACTGATGTGTGTTTGCAGCAGTTTGTAGACTCTTTCTGTAAAGAAACAGAAAACGGCTATTTCCAGCCAAATGCAAGCATTTGAGAAAAAGCGCTAAATCTAGCTCTACAACTAAGAAGAAACGTTTCCGTCAAAATGCTCTACTGTGTGTCCGTTCAACTAGGGGAGTTGAATCTCCCTTTAGATTCGGCGAGTCTGAAACGCGTTTACTCTGGTATCTGCGTTTGGATACTACACAGTGAATGGGAGTACACGCTGTATTCAGAAATATCTGCTTCCAACAGCAAAACGGAGCAACCTAACAGAATGGTCTCCATCGTGTGTCTTCAACGAACAGAGCTAAAGTGATGTGTGTTTGCAGCAGTTTGTAGACTCTTTCTATAGAAAAGCAGAAAACACCTATTTCCAGCCAAATTCAAGCATTTGTGAAATAAAGCTAAATCTCGCCCTAAAACACAGAAGAATCGTTTCCTTCGAACTGCTCTGCTGTGTGTTCGTTCTACTAGGAGAGTTGAATCTCCCTTTAGATTCAGCGAGTGTGAAACGCGTTTCTTCTGCGAGATGCTTTTGGATATTCCAGAGTAAATGGTAGTACATGCTGTATCGAGTAATATCTGCTTCTAACAGCACAACGGAGCAACCAAACAAAATGGTCTCCAATATATACAATCAACTTACAAAGTTTAACTGATGTGTGTTTTCAGCAGTTTGTAGACCCTTTCTGAAGAGAAGCAGAAAACGGCTATTTCCAGCGAAATGCAAGCATTTGAAAAACAACGCTAAACATCGCTCTAAAACACAGAAGAAACGTTTCCTTCGAACTGCTCTACTGTGTGTTCGTTCAGTTAGGGCAGTTGAATCTCCGTTTAGATACAGCAAGTCTGAAACGCGTTTGATCTAGGAGCTGCGTTTTGATATTCCAGAGTGAATGGGAGTACACGCTGTATTGAGAAATATCTGCATCTAACAGAAAAACGGAGCAACCTAACAGAATGGTCTCCAATGTGTGCCTTCAACTTACAGAGTTAAACTGACGTGTGTTTGCAGCAGTTTTTAAATTTTTCTGTAGAGAAGCAGAAAAAGGCTGTTTCCAGCCAAATGCAAGCATTTCAGGAATAACGATAAATCTCGCTCTAAAACACAAAAGAAACGTTTCCTTCAAACTGCTCTTCGGTGAGCACGTTCAACTAGGGCAGTAGAATCTCCGTTTTAATTCACCGAGTCCGACACGCGTTTGTTCTAGGAGCTGCGTTTGGATATTCCAGAGTGAATGGGAGTACACGCTGTATTGAGAAATATCTGCTTCTAACAGCAAAACGGAGCAACCGAACAGAATGCTCTCCACAGTGTGCGTTCAACTTACAGAGTTGAACTGATGTGTGTTTGCAGCAGTTTTTAAACCCTTTCTGTAGAGAAGCAGAAAACGGCTGTTTCCAGCTAAATGCAAGCATTTGAGGAATAACGCTAAATCACGCTCTAAAACACAAAAGAAACGTTTCCTTCGAACTGCTCTTCGGTGAGCTTGTTCAACTAGGGCTGTTGAATCTCCGTTTAGATTCATCGAGCCTAAAACGCGTTTGTTCTAGGAGCTGCGTTTGGATATTCCAGAGTGAATGGGAGTACACGCTGTATTGAGAAATATCTGCTTCTAACAGCAAAACGGAGCAACCTAACAGAATGGTCTCCATTGTGTGCGTTCAAATTACAGAGTTAAACAAACGTGTGTTTGCAAAAGTTTGCAAACCCTTTCTGTACAGAAGCTGAAAACGACTATTTCCAGCCAAATGCAAGCATTTGAGAAATTACGTTAAATCTCGCTCTAAAACACAGAAGAAACGTTTCCTTCGAAATGCTCTGCTGTGTGTTCGTTCAACTAGGGCAGTTG
>JAPYYA010000610.1:0-18055 GCA_028533165.1 Leontopithecus rosalia
TTTCCTGAAAACTGCCTTGCCAGGAATTGCGTTTCCTAAAATTGCCTGGAAGTGCCTTTCTTGAAATTGCCCTGCATAGAATTGCCTGGAATTGCCTTACCTGAAATTGCCTGATACAAACTTTTCATAAATTGCCTTGCCTGTAGTTGCCTGATCTGAAATTGCCTTTTTTATAATTGCCTGGATTTGCCTTTCCTGAAATTACATTGCCTGGAATTGCCTGGAATTTCTTTGCCTGGAAATGCCTGGAATTGCCTTGCTTGTTATTCCCTTGCCTGGAATGGCCTTGCATGGAATTTTTTTGCCTAGAATTGCCTGGAATTGCCTTGGCTAAAATTGCCTTGCTTAGAACTGCCTGGAATTGCTTTGTCTGGAATTGCCTTGCTTGAAATTGCCTGGCATTGCCTTTCCTGGAATTGCCTCTATTTGCCTTGCCTGGAATTGCCTTACATAGACTTGCCTAAAATTGCCTAGCCTTGAATTGACTTGCCAGCATTTGCCTCTTTTGAATTTGCCTGGAATTTCCTTGTGTGGAATTGTCTTTTCTGGAATTGCCTTGGCTGAAATTTTCTGGAATGGCCTTTCCTGGAATTGCCTTGCCAATAATTGTCTTTTCTGGAATTTTCTATAATTGCCTTGCTTGGAATTGAATTGGTAGTAATTTCCTGGAAATATCTTGCATAGAATTGCCAAGCCTGAAATTGCCTGGAATTCAATTGCCTAGTATTGCCTTGCCTGGAATAGCCTTTTTTGGAATTGACGTGTATTGCCTTGCCTGGAATTGCCTTACCTGAAATTGCCTGGAGTTGCCTTGACTGGAATTTCCTTTCTTGGAATTGCCTTGCCTGGAATTGGCTGGAATGGCCTTGCCTGAAATTGCCGTGTCTGCAATTCCCTGGAATTGCCTTGCAAGGTATTGCCTTGCCTGGAATTGCCTTGAATTGCCTTACCTAGAATTGCCTGAAATTGCCTTGAATTGCCTTACCTAGAATTGCCTGGAAGTGCCTTGCCTGGTACAGTTTTGCCTGATATTCTCTGAAATTGCCTTGCCTGTAATGACCTTGCCTGTAATTAACTGAAATTGTTTTTTCTCGAATTGCCTTGCCTAGAATTTCCTGGAATTGCCTTGACAGATATATCCTTGCCTGTAATTGCCTAAAATTGCCTTTCCTGGAATTGCCTTGTCTGGAATTCCCTGGAATTGCCTTGCCTGGAATTGTGTTTTTTGGAATTGCCTTGCCTGGAACTGCCATGTATTAAATACCCTGAAATTGCCTTGTGAAATATTGCTTTGCCTGGAATTGCCTGGAATTGCCTTGCCTGGAATTGCCTTGCCCTGAAGTGCCTTGCCTGGAATATGCCTGGAATTGCTTTGCCTGGAATTCCCTTGCCTAAAATTGACTGTAATTGCCTTGCCAGGAATAGCCTGGAATTGCCTTTCCTGAAATTGTTTTGCCTAAAAACGCCTTGCCTGGAATTGCCTTGCATAGAATTGCCTTGCTTAAAATTATCTTGCCTGAAATTGGCTGGAATTGCCTTGTCTAAAATTGCCTGAAATTGCCTTGCCTGGGATACTCTTGCCTTGCCTTGCCTGGAATTGCATTGCCTTACTTTGCTTTGCTTTGCTTTGCCTGGAATTGCCTTGCATTGCCTTCCATTGCCTTTCCTTGCATGGAATAATTTCCTTACCATTTTTTTTGTCTTAAATAAATGCTTTCCCAGGAATAGCCTGGAATTGCCTTGATTGGAATTGCTTGGAATTGCCTTGCCTGGAATTGCCTGAAATTTTCTTGACGGAAATTTTCTTGCCTGGAGTGGCCTGGAATTGTCTTGCCTGTAATTCCTTGACTGGAACTGCCTGGAATTGTTTCACCTGGAAATGCCTGGGCTGCAATTTTCTGAAATGACCTTGCCTGGTATTGCCTTGCCAGAAATTGCTTTTTCTGGCATTGTTTTTTGAAATTGAATTGCTTGAAATTTTCTAAAGTTACTTTGCCTGAAATTGCCAAGCCTGAAATTACCTGAAATTCTTTTGCCTAGAATAGCCTTGCCTGAAAATATCTTGCCTGGAATTGATTGGAATTGCCTTGCCATGAATTGCCTTGTCTAAAGTTGCCTGGAATTGCCATGCCTGGAATTGCCTTGCCTGGAATCAACTTGAGTAGCCTTGTTTGGAATTGCCTTGCCTGGAATTTTCTAAATTTGCCTCGCCTAAAATTGCCTTGCGTGGAGTTGCCTTGAATTGCCTTGCCTGAAATTTTCTTGTCTCGAATTGCCTGGAATAGACTTGCCAGAAATTGACTTGCCTTGAATTGCCTGAAATTGCCTTGCGTGAGATTACCTTGCCTGGAGTTGCATACAATAGCGTTGCCTGAAAGTGCCTGGAGTTGCCTTGTCAGAAATTGCCTTGCCAGAAATCGCTTGTTTCAAATTGCCAGGAATTACCTTACCTGGAATTGCCTTTCCAGGAATTGCCTTTGCTTTATTTGCCTGAAATTGCCTTGCCTGAAATTGCCGGAAATTGCCTTGCCTGGAATTTTGTTGCCTGAAATTGCCTTGCCTAAAATTCCCTTTTTGGTATTGCCTTGAATTTCCTTGCCTAAATTTGCCTTGCCTGGGTTTGCCTGGAATTGCCTTGCCTAGTCTTCCCTGGAGTTTCTTGCTGGGAATTGACTTACTGGAAATTGTCTGGAATTATATTGCTGAGAGCTGTATTGCTGGAATTTCTTTGAATTGCCTTGCCATAAATGGTCATGCCAAAAATTGCCTGGAATTTTCTTGCCTGGATTTACCTTGAAAGGAATTGCATTTCCTGGAAATACCATAAATTATTTTTTTTGGAATAGAATTGAATTGCCTTTATGCGAATTAACTGGAATTGCCTTGCCTGGAATTTTATTGCATGCAATAGACTTGACTGAAATTGTCTGGGATTTCCTTGCCTGGAATTGCCTGGATTTGCCTTGCCTTGTTTTGGCTTTCCTGGAATTATCTGGAATTGCCTATCCTGGAATTGCCTTGCCTAGAATTGTCTCGAATTGTCTTTCCTGGAATTGCCTGGATTTGCCTTGCCTGGAATTCCCTTGCCTAGAATTGCCTGTAATTTTTTTGCCTGGAATTGCCTAGCCAGGAATTGTCTGGAAATGCCTTGCATAAATTTGCCTTGCCTGGAATTGCCTAAAATTGCCTTGCCTGTAATTTTCCTGCCAGGAATTGGCTGAAATTGCCTTGCCTGGAATTGCCTTGCCTGAAATAGCCTGAAATTGCCTTGCTTGGAATTGCCTTGCCTGGAATTTCCTGAAATTCCATTGCCTTTTATTGCCTTGCCTGAAATCCCATGGAAATGCCTTGAATGAAATTGCTTTGCCTGGAATTGTTTTGACTGGAAATTTCTGGAAATACTATGACTGGAATTGCCGTTCTTGAAAATACCTTTTCTTGCCTTGCCTTGCCTCGAATTGCCTTGCCTTGCCTCGAATTGCCTTGCCTGGAATTGCCTTGTTTGGAATTGCCTGGAAATACCTTGCATGGATTTGTC
Organism: Leontopithecus rosalia; assembly: GCA_028533165.1. Taxonomy (NCBI): domain Eukaryota; kingdom Metazoa; phylum Chordata; class Mammalia; order Primates; family Cebidae; genus Leontopithecus; species Leontopithecus rosalia. The sequence continues at coordinate 3,539 of JAPYYA010000610.1, forward strand.
TTGCCTGGAATTGCATAGAATTTAATTGCCTGAAATTCTCCTGCCTGGAATTGACTGAAATTGCCTTGCCTGGAATCACCTTGCCTGAAATAGCATGAAATTGCCTTGCTTGGAATTTCCTTACCTGGAATTTTCTGAAATTCCATTGCCTGTTATCGCCTTGCATGAAATCCCGTGGAAATGCCTTGAATGGAATTGCTTTGCCTGAAATTGTTTTGACTGGAATTTTTTGGAATTGCAATAACTGGAATTGCCGTGCCTCAAAATGCCTTGTTTTGCCTTGCCTTGCGTGGAATTGCCTTGCCTGGAATTTCTGGGAAATATCTTGAATGGATTTGCCTTGCCTGGAATTGCATAGGATTGAATTGTCTAAAATTACCCTGCCTTTAATTGCCTGAAATTGCCTTGCCTGAAATTTCACTGCCTGAAATTGCCTAAAACTTCCTTGACTGAAATTTGCTTGCCTGGAATTTTCTTGCTTGGAATTATCTTGCCTAAAATTTCCCAAAATTCCCTTGCCTGGTATTGCCTTGCCTGGAATTCCCAGGATTGCCTTTGGTGGAATTTTGTTTCCTGGAATTTTTTTGCCTGGATTTCCCTGGAGTTGCATTGCATGGAAATGCCGTGCCTTGCCTTGCCTTGTTTGGAATTGCCTTGCCTAGAACTGCCATGCCTGTAATTGCCTTATCTGTGACTGCTTGCCCTGAAATGCTTTTCGTGAAATTGCCTTGCAAGAAATTGCCTTGCCGTGCCTGGAATTGAATTACCTGAAATTGACTTTCCTGGAGTTGCCTGGTATTGCTTTGCCTAGAATTTCTAGTATTGCCTTAACTTGAATTGCTTGCCTTGCCTGGAATCCCCTTGCCTTGCTTTGCCTGGAATTGCCTTGCCTTGCCTGGAATAATTAAATTACCTTTCCTTGCCTGCAATAATTTCCTTTCCTAGAATTTTCTAAAATTGCCTTAATTGAAATTGCCTGGAATTGGAAAACCTGGAGTTTCCTGGAGTTACCTTTCCACGAATTGCCTTGCTTGGAATTGCCTGGAATTTCATTCTCTGGAATTTCATTGCCTGTAATTGTCTGGACTTGCCATGCCTGGAATTGCCTTGCCTTAAATTTTCTTGCCTTGAGTTGCCCATCCTGGAGTTGCCTGGAATTGACTTGCCTGTAATTGCCTTGAGAGAAATTACGTTTTCTGTAGTTGAATGGAATTCCCTTGCTTCAAATTGCCCTGCCTGGAATTTCCTGGAATTGTTTTGCCTTGAATTGCCTTGACTGAAATTGCTTGGAATTGCCTTGCCTGAAATTGCCTTGCTTTGAATTGCCTGGAGTTGCCTTGCCTGAAATTGCTTGACATTTTCTTGCCTTCAATTGCCTTGCCTGAAAATGCCTTATATGGACTTGCCTGGAATTGCCTTGACAAAAATTGCCTTTGCTGGAATTACCTTTTGTGGAATTGTCTTGCCTGGAATTCCCTGGAATTGCCTTGCCTGGAATGGCCTTTCCTGAAATTGCCTTTTTTGAAATTGCCTTGCCTGGAATTGCCTTGACAAAAATTGCCTTTGCTGGAATTACCTTTTGTGGAATTGTCTTGCCTGGAATTCCCTGGAATTGCCTTGCCTGGAATGGCCTTTCCTGAAATTGCCTTTTTAGGAATTGCCTTGCCTGGAATTGCCTGCAACTGCCTTGACTAAAATTTCCTTGCCTGAAATTGCCTTGCCTTAAATTGACTGAAATTGTCTTTTCTGGAATTACCTTGTCTAAAATTGCCCGGAATGGACTTTCCTGGTATTGACTTGCCTTGAATTGCCTGAAATTGCCTTGCGTGGAAATGCCTTGCCTGGAGTTTCATAGAATAGCATTGCCTGGAATTGCCTGGAATTACCTAGCCAAAAATTGTCTTACGTGGAATTGCCTTTCCTTGAATTATCTTGTTTGGAATTTCCAAAAATTGCCTTGCCTGGAATTGCCTTGTCAGAAATTGCCTTGGCTGGATTTGCCTGGAATTGCCTTGTCTGGAATTGCCGGAAATTGCTCTGCCTGGAATATCCTTGCCTGTAATTCCATACCGGGACATTGCCTTGAATTGCCTTGCCTCGATTTGCCTTTCCTGGGTTTGCCTCAAATTGCTTTGCCTAGAATTCTTTTGCCTGGCCTTGCCTGGAATTCCTTGCAGGGAATTGGCTTACCTGAAATTGCCTAGAATTATTTTGCTGAGAACTGCATTGTCTGGAATTTCTTGGAATTGTCTTGCCAGAAACGGCCTTACCTGGAATTGGCTGGAACTTCCTTGAAGGGAATTGCCTTGAAAGTCATTGCATTTCCTAGAATTGCTAGGAATTGCCGTTTTTGGAATTGAATTAAATTGCCTTGTTGGGAATTGACTGGAATTACCTTGCCTAGAATTGCCATGCTTGAATAGCCTTGCCTGAAATTGCCTGGGAATCCCAAGCCTGGTATTGCCTGGATTTGCCTTGCTTTGAATTCCATTACATGGAATTGCCTTTCTTTGAATTGCCTTTTCTGGAATTGCCTGAAATTGCCTAGCCTGGAATTGCCTTGCCTGGAATTGCCTAGCCTGGAATTACCTTGACAAAATTTGCCTTTCCTGAAACTGCCTTTAGTGGAATTGATTTGCCTGAAATTGCCTGGTATTGTGTTGCCTGGAATTGCCTTTTATAAAATTGCCTGAAATTGCCTTGTTTGGAATTGCCTGGAATTGCCTTGCCTGGAAATGGCCTTGCCTAAAATTGCCTTGCCTTAAATTGCCTGGAATTGCCCTGACTGGAATTACCTTGACTGGAATTGCCTGGAATTGACTTGCCTGAAATTGACTTGCTTTGAATTGCCTGGAATTGCCTTACCTGGAGTTGCATAGAATAGCGTTGCCTGGAATTGCATTGCCATAAATTGCCTTTGCTGGATTTACCTGGAATTGCTTTGCCTGAAATTGCCATGCCTGGAATCACCTGGAGTAGCCTTGCCTGTAATTGCCTTTCCTGGAATTGCCGTAAATTGCCTTGCCTGGAATTTTCTTGCCTGGAATTACCTTCCCAGGAATTGCCTTGAATTGCCTTGCCTAGATTTTCCTTTCCTGGTTTTGCCTGGAATTACCTTGCCTGGAGTTTCCTTGCCTGGCCTTGAATGGAATTTCTTGCAGGGAATTGACTTACCTGAAGTTGCCTGGAATTAGTTTGCTAAGAACTACATGGCCTGAACTTTCTTGAAATTTCCTTGCTAGAAATGGTCTTGCCTTTAATTGCCTGGAACTTTCTTGCCTGGAATTGCCTTGAAAGAAATTGCGTTTTCTGGAATTGCCAGGAATTCCCGTTTTGGAATTGAATTGAATTGCCTTGTGGGGAATTGACTGGAATTACCTTGCCTGGAATTTCCACGCCTGGAATAGCCTTGCCTGAAATTGTTTTGAATTCCCTTGTCTGGAATTGCCTGGATTTGTCTTGCTTTAAATTTTATTGCCTGGAATTGCCTTGCCTTGAATTTCCTTTCTTGGAGTTGCCTGGAATTGCCTAGTCTGGAATTGACTTTTTCTGGAATTGTCTGGTAATGCCTTGAATGAATTTGCCTTGCCTGGAATTTCCTGAAATTTTATTTCCTGGTATTGCCTCACTTGGAATCCCATGGAATTGCCTTGCCTAAAATTGTTTTGACTGGAATTGCCTGGAATTGCCATGACTTGAATTGCCGTGCCTGGAAATGCCTTTTCTTGCCTTCACTTGCCTTGAATTGCCTTGCCTGGAATTGCCTAGTTGAAATTGCCTTACATGTACTTGCCTGGAATGGCCTTGTTTGGAATTGCCTTATCAGAAATTGCCTTTTCAGGAATTGCCTTGCGTGGAATTTTCTTGCCTGGAATTGCCTTGCCTTTCATTGCCTTTCCTGGAATTGCCTAGAATTGCCTTGTCTAAAATTGCCTTGCCTGAAATTGCCTAGAATTACCTTGCCTGAAATTGCCTTGAATGAAATTGTCTGGAATTGCCTTCCCTGTAATTACCTTGCCTGGAATTGCCTGGAATAGCCTTGCCTGGAATTGTCTTGCCTTTTTAAAGCCTAGAATTGTCGTGCATCAAATTGACTTGCGTGGAGTTGCATAGAATTGGTGTTACCTGAAATTGCCTTGGAAGAAATTGCTTTGCCTGGAATTTCTGAAATTGCCTTGCCTAAAATTGCCTTGTTTGGAATTGCCAAAAATTGCCATGCCTGGCATTGCCTTGCCTGGAATTGCCTTGCCTAGATTTGCCTGAAGTTTCCTTGCCCAAATTTTCCTTACCTGGGTTTGCCAGGAATTGTTATGACTGGAAATCCCTTGCTTGGAATTGCCTGATATTCCCTTGATGGAATTGACCTGAGTGGAATTGCCTTCCCTGGCATTGACATGAATTGCCTTGCCAAGGTTTGCCTTGCCAAGGTTTTCCTCGAATTGCCTTGACTCGAAATCTTTTGCCTGGAATTACTAGGAATGGCCCTGCCTGGTACTGACTGGAATGAATTACCTGGAATTCTTTTTCCGAGAACTGCCCTGCCTGGAATTTCTTGTAATTGCCTTGTGAGGAATTACATTGTCTGTGATTGCCTGGAATTGTCTTGCCTGGAATTGTCTTGGATGGAATTGTCTTTCCCGGTATTGCCTTGCCTGGAATTGCCTTGTGTGGAACTGCCTCGCATGAAATTGATTAAAATTGCCTTGCCTAAAATTGTCTTGCCTAGAATTTTATAAAATTGCGTTGCCTAAAATTGAATTTAATTGTTTTGCCAGGAATTGTCTTGCCTGGGATTGCCTGGAATAGCCTTGCCTGAAATTACCTTGTATAAAATTACCTGGAATTGCCTTGCCTGGAATTGCCATTTCAGGATTTTCCTGTACTGGAATTCCCTGGAATTGCCTTGCCTGAAATTTTCTTGCCTGGAACTGCCTTTTGAGAAATTGCCTTGGCTGCAATTTTTTGGAATTATCTTGCCTGGCATATTGCATTGTTTGAAATCGCCTGGTATTTCCTTGCATAAATTTTTTTTTCTGGAATTATCTTGCCTGGAATGTTTTGCCTGGAATTTCCTGGAATTGACTTGCCTGGAATTGACTGGAATTGCCTTGTCTAAAATTACCAGAAATTGCCTCTCCTGAAGTTGCCTTGCCTGGAATTGAATTTTCTTGACTTGCCTTGCTTGGAATTGCCTTGCCTGTACTTGCCTGTTATTGCCTTGATTATAATTGCCATGCCTGGAATTGCCTTTCCTGGAATATTTTTGCCTGGCATAACCTTGCCTAGAATTGCCTTGCCTGAAATTAACTTGCCAGGAAGTGCCTGGTATTGCCTTGCCTAGAATTTTCTTGCCTAAAATTGTCTTACCTTGCCTTGACTTGCCTGGAATTACCTTGCTTTGACTGGCCTTGCCTTGCTTTGCCTGAAATTGCATTGCATTTCCTTGCCTTGCCTTTCCTGGAAAATTTGCCTTGCCAGGAATTACCTTTTATGTAATTACCTGGAATCGCTCTTAGTAGAATTGCCTTGCCTGAAACTGCTTGTAATATTTTGGCCTGAAATTGCATAGAATTGCTTTGTTTGGAATTGCCTTGCTGGGAATTGTCTTGCCTAAAGTTGCCTGGTATTGACTTGCCTGGAATGGCCTTGTTTGGAATTGCCTGGAATTGCCCTGTCTGCAATGGCCTGGTATCAGCTTGCCTAAAATTGCCTTGTCAGAAATTTTCTGTTTTGGAATTACCTGGAATTGCCTTGCCTTCGATTGCTTTGTCTGGGCTTTCCTGGAATTGCCTTGCCTGGAAATGCCTTGCATGGAATTGCCTGGAATTGCCTTGCGATTTATTGCCTTACCTGAAATTTTCAGGAATTGCCTTGCCTATAATTGCCTTGCATAAAATTTCCTTGCATGTAATTTTTTGTAATTCCCTTGTGTGTAATTGTCTTGCCTAAAATTTCCTTGATTCCCTTGCCTGGAAAATCCTTGCCTTGAACTGCCTTGCCTGGAATTCCCTTTCCTGTAGTTGCATAAAATTGCCTTCCCTTTAATAGACTTACATAAAATTGACTAAAATTGCCTTGCCTGGAATTAGCCTGTGTAAAATTGCTTGGAATTGCTTTGTCTCAAATTGCCTTGCCAGGAATTCGCTTGCCTGGAATTGCCTTTCCTTGAAAAACTTTGCCTGAAATTGCCTGGAATTGCCTGGTCTGTTATGGTCTTGAATGGAATTGCCTTGGCTGGAATGGTCTTGCCTGAAATTGCATGGAATTTCCTTGCCTGGAATTTCCTTGCCTAAAATTGCCTTGCCTGAAATTGCTTTGCCTGGAATTGCCTGAAATTGCCTTGCCAGGAATTAACTTGTCTGAAATTTTTTGAAATTTTCTTTCCTGGAATTGCCTTGCATGGAATTGCCTAAAATTCCCATGTCTAAAATTGCCTTGCCAGTTATTGTTTTTTCTGGAATTTCCTGGAATTGCCTTGCCTGGAATTGCCTTGTCTAAAATTGCCTAGGATTTCCTTTTCTGGATTTGCCTTGCTTTGAACTTTTTGGAATTTCGTTACCAGGTATTGCCTTGAGTAAAATTGCCTTGCCTGGAATTGCCTGGTATTGCCTTTTTTAGAATTGCCTTGGCTGGAATTGCCTAAAATTCCATTGCCTAGAATTGCCTTGCCAGGGATTTCCTTGACTGGAATTGCGTGGGATTGTCTTCCCAAGAATTGCCTTGCCTGGAATTGCCTGGAATTTCTTTGAATGGCATTGCCTTGCCTGGAATTTTCTGGACTTTCCTTGCCTGGGATTGCCTTGCCTGAAATTGCCTGAAATTGCATTTTCTTTAAATACCTTGCATGGAATTGCCTGGAATTGCCTTGTCTAAAGTTGCCTGGAATTGCCTTACCTAGAATTCCCTTTCCTGGGTTTGCCTTGCCTGAAATTTTCTGGAATTGCATTGCCAGAAATTGCCTTGCCTGGAATTGCCTTAGTGAAATTGCGTTTTTTTAATTGCCTTACCTGGAACTGTCTTGCCTGGAATTGCATGGAATTGTGTGTAATTGCCTTGACTGTAATTGCCTTGCCTTGAATTGTCTTGACTGTAATTGCCATGCCTGGCATTACATTCCCTGGAATTGGCTAACCTAAAATATTTGCCTGGAATTGCCTGATATTTTCTTACAATGTCCTGGAATTGCCTTGCCTGGAATTGCCTTGACAGAAATTGCCTGGTATTACCTTGCCTAGAATTGCCTGGAATTATCTTGCCTTGCCTTTTGTTAACTGGAATTGCCTTGCCTTGACTTGCCTTTTCTTGCTTTGCCTGTAATTGCATTGCCTTGCCTTGCCTTGCTTTGCCTGAATTAATTGCCTTGCCTTGCCTTGCAGAAAATAATTGCCTTGCCAGGAATTGCCTTTTCTTGAATTGCCTGGAATTGCCATGTGTGAAGTTGCCTTGCCTGAAATTGCATGTAATTTTTTTTCCTGGAATTGCATAGAAGTGCATTACCTGAAATTGTCTGGAATTTTCTTGCTAGGAATTGCCATGCCTGAATTTGCCTGGAATTGCCTTGCCTGAAATTGCCTTGTTTGGAATTGCCTGGAACAATTCTCTTGCCTTGCCTTGCCTGAAATAATTGCCTTGCCTGGAATTGCCTTTATTGGAATTGCGTGGAATTTTCTTGCCTGGAATTAGCTTGTCTGGAATTTCCTTGCCTGGAATTGCCTGAAATTGCCTTGCCTGGAATTACCTTGCCTTAAATTGGCAGAAATGGCCTTGGCTAAAATTGCCATGCCTGGAACTGGGGAGAATGGCATTGCCCGGAATTGCCTTGTCAAAAAATTGCTTTTTCTAAAATTGCCTGTAATTGCCTTTTTTGAAATTGCCTTGTCTGAAATAGCCTGGAATTCCCTTGCCTGAAGTTGCCTTGCCTGAAATTGCCTGGAATTGCGTTTCCAGGTATTCCCTAGTCTGGAATTGCACAAAATTGCCATGCCGATAATTGTCTTACCTAGAATTGCCTGGAGTTGCCTCTCCTAGAATTGACTTGCCTGGTATTGCCTGAAATTGTCTTGCCTGGAATTTTTTTGCCTGGATTTTACTAGAATTGCCTTGCTTGAAATTTCTTGGAATTGTCTTGTTGTGTATTGCCCTGCCTAATATCGTCTGGAATTGGCTTACATGAAATATTTTTGTCTGGAATTGTTTGGAATTATTTTTCCTAGAATTGCCTTGCCTTAAATTGCCTGGAATTGTTTTGCCTGTAATTGAATTATGTAAAATTCTTTGAACTTGCCTTGCCTGGAATTGCCTTGCCTGAAATTTCCTGGAATTCTTTTGCCTAAAATTGCCTTGCCTGAAATTTCCTGGAATTGCCTTGCCTGGTATTGCTTTGCCTGGAATCGCTTGAAATTGCCTTGCATAAATTTTCTTTTCTGAAATTGTGTTGTGTGGAATTGCCTTGACAGAAATTGTCTTGTTTGGAATTTCTTGTATTTCTTTTTATTGGAATTGCCTGGAATTTCCTTGCCTGGAATTGCCTCGTCTTAAATTTCCTGAAATTGTTTTGCCTAAAATTGCCTTGCCTTGAATATCCTGGAATTGCCTTGCCTGGTAATGCCTTGCCTTTAATCGCCTGGAATTGCCTTGCGTGAAATAGTTTTTCTTAAAATCTCATTGCATGGAATTGCCTTGCCAGGAAATGCCTTGCCAGAATTTTTTTGTAATTTTATTCATTGAAATTGCCTGGAATTACCTCGCCTGGATTTGCCTTTCCTCGAATTTTCTGGAAATGTTTTTTCTGAAATTTCCTTGCCTGGAATTGCATTGAATTGCCATGCCTGAAATTGCCTTGCATGTAATTGCGTGGAATTGCTGCCTGGGATTGCCTTGCCTGGAATTTTCTTGCCTAGAAATTCCTGTAATTTCCTCAACTGAAATATCCTTGCCCGGAATTGCCTGGATTTGTCTTGCCTGAAATTGCCTTGCCTGAAGTTGCACGGAATTGCCTTGCCTGAAACTGGCTTGGCTGAAATAGACTAAAATTGCCTTGCATGGAACTTTCTTTTATAAAATTGTTTGGCATTTTTTTCTCCTGGTATTGCCTTCCCTGAAATTGCCTGGAATTGCCTTGCCTGGAATTGCCTAAAATTGCCTTTGATACAATTGCCTTATCTTTAATTCCTAAAATTGATTTGCCAGAAATTGCCTTACCTGGAATTTCCTGGAATTGCTTACTTGGAATAAAATTGCCTGAAAGTTTCTGGAATTAGCTTGCCTGAAATCGCCAAGACTGGGATTGCCTAAAATTTTTATGCCTAGTATTGCTTTGCCTGGAATTGCCATGCCTACAAATTTTTGGAATTGTTTTGCCAGGAACTGCCTTGTTGGAATTCTTTAGAATTTTCTTTCTTGGAATTGCCTTGCCTGGAACTGCCTGAAATTGCTTGCCTGAATTTGCCTTGCCTGAAATTGCCTGAAATTGTCTTGCCTGGAATTGCCTTGCTAACATTTTCTGGTATTGCCTTGCTTGGAATTGTCTAGAATTGTCTTGCCTCGAATTGCCTTGCCTGGAATTGTGTTACCTGAAATTACATTGCCAGAAATTGCCTGCCCTGGCATTGCCTTGTCTCTTTTTCTTGTCTGGAATTGCCATACATGAAAATGCCTTGCACAGAATTGCCAGGAATTACTTTGCCTGAAATTGCCTTGCCTGTAATTTTCTTGACTACAATTGCCTTGCTTAGAATTACCTTGTCTGGAATATCATTGCCTGGAATTGACTTTTGTGGATGTTTTTTGCCTTACCTTCCCTTGCCTGGAACTGTTTTGTCTGGAATTGCCTGGGATTCCCTTGAATGGAATTGCCTTGCCAGAAATTGCCTTGTCTGGAATTGCCTGAAACTGCGTTTCCAGGTATTCCCATGCCTGTAATTGCTCAAAATTGCCTTGTTTATAATTGACTTGCCTGAAATTGCCTGCAGTTACTCTGCCTGGAATTGCCTTTCCTGTAATTGCCTGGAATTCCCTTGCTTTGAATTGTCTTGCCTGAAATATTTTGGTATTGCCTTGCTTGAAATTGCGTGGAACTGCCTAGCCTGGAATTGCCTTGCCTGGAATTGTATGGAAATGCCTTGCTTAAAATTGCTTGGAGTTGCCTTGACTGGAATTTCCTTGCCTGCAATTGGCTTGCCTGGAATTGCCTGGAATTGCCTTGCCTGAAATTATCTTGACTGGAATTGCCTTGCCTAAAATTGCCTTACCTAGAATTGCCTGGAATTGCCTTTTCTGGAAGTTCACTGCTTGAAATTTCCTGGAATGTTCTTGCGTGGAATTGCCTGGATTTGCCTTGACTGGAATTTCCTTTCATGGAATTGCCTGGAATTGCCTTATGGGGAATTGCTTGCCTTGAATATTCTGGAATGGTCTTGCCTGGAATTGTCTGGAATTGACTTGTTGGATTTGCCTTGTCTGGAATTGCATAGAATTGCCTGGAATTGTCAATACTGTAATTGTCTAGCCTTGAAATGCCTTGCCTAGAATTGCTTTGTCTGGAATAGTCTTTCCTGGAATTGCCTTTCCTGGATATGCCTTGCCTGAAATTCCCTGGAATTGCCTTGCCTGGATTTGCCTGGAATTTTCTTGCCTAAAATTGCCTTTTCTGGAATTGCCTGGAATTGCCTTGCCTGGAATTGCATTGCCAGGAATTGCCTTTATTAAAATTGCCTCGCCTGAAATTGTTTTGTCTGGAATGGCCTAAAATTCCCTTTCCTGAAATTGCCTTGCCTGGAGTTGGCTTAAATTGCATTGCCAGAAATTCCCTTGACTGGATTTGTGAAAAAAATGCATTGCCTATAGTTGACTTGCCTAGAATTGCCTGGAGTTTCTTAGCCTAAAATTGTATTGACTGGAATTGCCTGGAATTGATTTGCCTGGAATTGCCTGGAATTTTCTGGTTTGGAATTGCCATTTCTGGAATTTTTGGTATTGCTTTGCTTGGAATTACCTGGAATTGCCTTGCCTGGAATTGTCTGGAAATGCATTTCTTGTAAGTGCCTTACCTGGAATTACCTTGCATGGAATTCCCTCACCTTGCCTTGCCTTGCCTTGCCTTGCCTGGAATTGCCATGCCATGCCTTGCCTTCATTCGCCTGGAAGTGCCTTGCCTTGCTTTGCCTAAAATAATTGCCTTGTTTTGTCTTGACTGGAATAAATGCCTTTCCTGGAATTGATTGGAATGTACTTTACTGGAATTCCCTGGAATTGCCTTGCCTGGAATTGCCTTGCCTAAAGTTGCCTTGCCTGGAATTGGCTAGAATGCCTTGGCTGGATTTGCCTTGTCATTAGTTGGCTAGAATGGCCTTCCATGGAATTGCCTTGCCAGGAATTTTATTTTCTGGAATACCCTTTAATTGCCTTGCTTGAAATCAAATTGCCAGAAATATTTTGAATTAACTTGCTTGGAATTGCCAAGCCTGAAATTGCCTTGCCTAGAATTGCCTTAACTCAAATTACCTGGAATTGCGTGAATTGGCTTGACTGTAATTGCTTACCTTGAATTGCCTTGCCTGGAATTGCCTTGCCATGCCTTGCCTTGCCTTGCCTTGCCTTGCCTTGCTTTGCATGGAATTTTCTTGTCTTGTTTTGCCTTGCATTTCCTGGAATAATTGCCTTGCCTTGCCTGGAATTTCCTTAAATTGACTTTATTGGAAATGGCTAAAATTGCCTTTTCTGGAATTGCCTGGAGTTGCCTTTTTTAGAATTGCCTGAAATTCCCTCCCATAATATATCCTTACCTGAAATCGCCTGGAATTGCCTTACCAGAAATTGCCTGAATGGAATTTTCTTGCCTGGAATCTTTTTTACTGGATTGCCTGGAATTGCCTTGCCTGAAATTGTCTTGCCTGGAATTGCCTTGACTGAAATTGCCTTACCTCGAATTGTCTGTAATTGCTTTTTCTGGATCTGCCTTGCCGGGAATTGCTTGGAATGGCCTTGAGTGGAATTGCCTGGAGTTGCCTTGCCTGGTATTCCCTTTCATGGAATTGCATGAAATTGCCTTGCCAGAAAATGCTTGTTTTGAATTTCCTGGAATGGCCTTGCCTGGAATTGCCTTGGCTGGAGTAGCATGTAATTGCCTTGCTTAAAATTGTCTTGCCTGTAATGGTCTTGCATGAAATTGCCCTGCCTGGAATTGCCTTGCCTGTAATTGCTTGCTTAAAATTGTCTTGCCTGTAATGGCCTTGCCTGAAATTGCCCTGCCTGGAATTGCCTTACCTGGAATTTCCTTGCCTGAAATTGCCTGGATTGCCTTGTTTGAATTTGCCTTGCCTGGAATTGCCTGGAATTGCATTCCCAGGATTTCGCTTGACTGGAATTAAGCAGAATTGCCTTGCCTACAATTGACTTGCCTGAAATTGCCTGGAGTTACCGTGCCTAGAATTGCCTTGCTTGGAATTGCCTTGCCTGGAATTGAATAAAATTTTTTGCCCAGAATAGCCTTGCCTGAAATTGCATTTTCTGAAATTGACATTGCCTAAAGTTGCCTTGCCTATAATTGCCTTGCCTGGAATTACATTGCCTGCAATTGCCTGGAATTTTATTTTCTGAAATTGACTTGCCAGGAATTGCCTTTCCTTGGATTGCCTGGAATTGCCTTGCCTGCAATTGCCTTGTCTGGAATTGCCTGGGATTTTCTTTTCTGGAATTGCTTTCCCTCGAATTTCCTGGAATATCCTTGCCTGGAATTGCCTAGCATGGAATTACCTTGCCTGGAATTGCTTCGAATTGTCTTGCCGAAAATTGCCTTGCCTGGTTTTGCCTGGAATTGCCTTGCCTGGAATTGCCTCGCCTGGAATTGACTGGAATTGCCACGTTTTAAACACCCTTGCATGGAATTGCCTAAAATTGTTTTGCCTAGAATTACCTAGAATTGCGTTGCCAGGAATTTTCTGCATGAATTTGCATGGAAGTGCCTTGCCTAAAATTGGCTTGCCTGGAATTGCTTTGAATTCCCTTGACTGGAATTGCCTTGCCTCAAATTGCCTGGAATTGACTTGCCTGTAACTGCCTTGCTGGGATTTGCCTGGACTTGCCTTGCCAGGAATTGCTTAGCCTGGAATTGACTGGAATTGCCTTCCATTTATATTGCCTTGCTTGAAATATCCTGGAATTGCCTTGCCTGTAATTGCCTTTCCTGGAAATATTTGGAATTGCCTTGCTGGAATTGCATGGAATTGTCTTGCCTGGAATTGCCTTGCCTGGGATTGCCTGGAATTTTCTTGCATGAAATTGCCTTTCCTGGTATTGCCTGAAATTACCTTGCCTGGAATTGCCTTGCCTGGAATTGTTTTGCTTCAAAATTTCTGGGATTGGCTTGCATGAAATTGGCTTGCCTGGAAATGCATGAAATTGGCTTGCCTGGAAATGCATGAAATTGCCTTGCCTGGAAATGCATAAAATTGCCTTTCCTGGAATTGCCTAAAATTGCCTTGCCTAGAATTGCTTTGTTTTGAATTGCCTGGAATTGCCTTTTGTGTAATAATCTTGCCTTGAATTGTCTTGTCATGAATTAGCTGGAAATGCTTTGCCTGGAATTGCCTTGCTTGTAATTGCCTGCAATTGCCTTGCCTAAAATTGCCTTTTTCTGAATTGCCTGCAATTGCATTGCCTGGAATTGTTTTGCCTGAAATTGCTTTACTAAAATTGCCTTGTCTGGAATATTTTTGCCTGGAATTGGATTGTTTGAAATTGGGTTGAGTGGAATTTCCTTGCCTAGTTTTCCTTGCCTGGAATTGCGTTGCCTGGAAATGCCGGCCCTGAAATTTCCTTGCCTTGGCTTCCCTTGCCTGAAATTGGCTTGCATAAAATTGTCTTGCCTGAAATTGCCTTGCTTGGAATTGCATGGAATTGCTTGTAATTTTCTTGACTGTAATTGCTTTGCCTGAAATTGCATTGCCTGGAATTTACTAAAATTGCCTTGCCTGTAGTTGCTTGAAATGACCTTGCTGAAATTTCCTTGCCTAAAATTGACTAAAATTGCCTTGCCTGGAATTATCTTGCATTGAATTGCCTGAAATGTATTTGCCTGTTACTGCCTGGATTTGCTGTGCCTGTAATTGCCTTGCCTGGAATTCCCTGGAATTGTCTTGACTGGAATGGTCTTGCATGAATTGCCTGAAATTTTCTTGCCCAGAATTGCCTTGCCTGAAATTCCCTTGCTTGGAATTGCCATGCCAGGAATTGCCTTGAATGGAATTGCCTTGCCTGGAATTGCCTTGCCTAGCCTTGCCTTGCCTGGAATTGCATTGCCTGAAAATGCCTGCCTAGAATTGCCTTGCCTTTCCTTTTCTTTCCTGGAATTGCCTTGCCTGGGATTGCCTTGCCTGAAATTACCTTTTTCTGAATTCCCTGGCCTGGAATTGCCTTTTCTGGAATTTCCTGGAATAGCCTTGCCTGGAATTTTATGGTATAACCTTGCTTGGAATTGCCTGAAAATGCCAAACCTGGAATTGTATGGAAATGCCTTGA
>JAPYYA010000610.1:18155-38000 GCA_028533165.1 Leontopithecus rosalia
CAGTCCAGTCTATCATCGATGGGCATTTGGGTTGGTTCCAGGTCTTTGCTATTGTAAACAGTGCTGCAATGAACATTCGTGTGCATGTGTCCTTATAGTAGAATGATTTATAGTCCTTTGGATATATACCCAGTAATGGGATTGCTGGGTCAAATGGAATTTCTATTTCTAGGTTCTTGAGGAATCGCCACACTGTCCTCCACAATGGTTGAACTAATTTACACTCCCTTGACTGTAATTGCCTTATCTTGAATTGTTTTGCCTTGAATTTTCTTGCCTGTGATTGTTTTGCCTGGAAATGCCTTGCCTGGAATTTCCATGCCTGGAATTGCCTTGCCTGGAATTTTTTGGTATTGCCTTGCCTGAAATTGCTTTGGCTGGAATTGACTGAAATTGCATGTCCTGGAATCACCTTGCATTGAATTGCCTGGAATTGCCCTGCTTGTAATTACCTTGCCTGAAATTGCTTGGAATTGTCTTGCCTGAAATAGCCTTGCGTGGAATTGCGTAAAATATTCTTGCCTGTAATTGTCTTGACTGAAATTGTGTGGAATTGCCTTGCATTGAATTGCCTTGAATGGAATTGCCTTGCCTGGAATTACCTTGACTGAAATTGCCTTGCCTAGATTTGTGTTGCCTGAAATTACATTGTCGGGAATTCCCTTCAATGGAATTTTCTTGACTTGTCTTCCCTTGCCTGTAATTGCCTTACCTGGAATTCCCTTGAATAAAATTTTCTTCACTTGCCTTTCCTTGCCTGTAATTGCCTCGCCTGTAATTGCCTGGAATTGTCTTGCTTAAAACAACCTTGCCTGGAATTGCCTGGAATTGTTTTGGCTGGAATTGCCTTGCCTAGAATTGCATGGAATTGCCTTGCCTGAAATTGCCTTGCCTTATATTTCCTGTAATATTTTTAAGTGTAATTACCTTGCTTTGAATTGCATTGGCTGGAAATGCCTTGTCTGGCATTGACTTGCCTAAAATTGCCTTACCTGGAATTGACTTGCCTGGAAATGCCTGGTATTGCCTTGCCAAGTATGGCCTGGAATTGCCTTGACTGGCCTTGCCTTGCCTGGAATTGCATTGCATTACCTTGCCTTGTTTTTCTTTGCTTTGAGATGCTTTCCCTTGAGTTGCCTTGCCTTGCCTTTCCTGGAATAATTGCCTTATATTTTCTTGCCTGGAATAGCCTGAAATGTCTTGACTAGAATTGCCTCCAATTGCCTTGCCTGGAATTGCCTGGAGTTGCCTTGCCTGAAATTGCCTTGTTTGGAACTGGCCAAAATTGCCTTGTCTGGGATTGCCTTGCCTGGAATTCCCTGGATTTGCCTTGCCTGAAATTGCCCTGATTGGAATTCTCTGGAATGGCCTTGCATGAAATTTTTTTGCCAGGAATTGCCTTTCCTGGAATTTCCTGGTATTGTCTTGCCTGGAATTGTCTTGTATGAAATTGAACTGTCTGAAATTTCATGGAATTAGCTTGCCTGGAATGGCGAAGCATGGAATTTCCTGAAATTTTCTTGCATGTAATTACCTTTCCTAAAATTTCCTGGAATTGTCTTGCCAAAAATTGCCTTGCCTGAAATTGCCTAAAAATACCTAGCCTGGAATTGCCTGGAATTGCGTCGCCTAAAATTGCCTTGCCTGGAAAGCCTGGAATTGCCTTACCTGGAATTGCCTTGCCTGGAATTTTTTGGAATTGCATTGCCAGAAATTGCCTTGTGTGGAATTGCATGAAAGTGCCTTGCCTGAAATTGAGTTGCATGGAATTGCCTGGAATTCCCTTGCCTGGATTGTCTTGCCTGGAATTGCCTTACTTGAAATTGCATTGCCTGGAATTACCTGGAATTCTTTTGGCTTGAATTGCCTTACTTGGAATTGTCTGGAAACCCCTTGCCTGGGATTGCCTTTTCTGAAATTTCCTGGAATTTTTTTGCTTGGAATTGTCTGTAAATGTCTTGCCAGGAATTGTGTTATCTTGAATTGACTTTCCTGGTATTGCCTGGTATTGCCATGTCTAGAATTACCTTTAATTGCCTTGCCTTGCCTGAAATTGTCTTGGTTTGCCTTGCTTTGAAAGAAAGTGCCTTGCCCTGCCTTGCCTAGCATTGCCTGGAATAATTGCCTTCTCTCGCCTTGCCTGTAATAATCACCTTGTTTGGAATTGCCTGAAATTTGCTTTATTGGAATTCCCTGAAATTGTCTTGACTGGAATTTCCTGGGGTTGCCTTGCCTGGAATTGCCTTGCCTGAAACTGTTTGGAATTCTTTTGACTGGAATTGTTTTACCTTCTATTGCCTTGCTTGAAATTGCATTGCCTTTAATTGCCTTGCATAGGATTTCCTTGCCTGGAATTGGCAGGAATGTCCCTGCCTGGAATTACCTTGATAAGAATTGCCTTTCCTGGAATTCCCTGAATTGCCTTGTTTGGAATTGAATTGCCTGGAATTTACTAGAATTAGCTTGCCTGGAATTGCCTTGCGTGTAATTGACTGGAATTACCTTGCCTGGAATTGCCTTGCCTGGATTTGCCTGTATTTGCCTGTAATTGCCTTACCTTTAGTTGCCTTGCGTTAAATTGCCTTTCCTGGAATTCCCTTGCCTGAAATTGCCTTGCCTGAAATTGCATGAAATTGCGTTGCCAAAATTAATTTTGCCTGGAATTGCGTGGAATTTCCTTGACTACATTTGACTTGCCTGTAATTGCCTGGAGTTGCCTTTACTGGAACGGTCTTGCCTGGAATTGCCTGGAATTGCCATTCCTTGCCTTGCCTTGTCTGAAATTGCCTGGCGTTTTCTTGACTAAAATTACCTTGCCTGGAATTGCCTGGAATTGCAATGCGTGGAATTGTTTTGCCTGAAATTGCCTGAAATTGCCTTGCCTGGAATGGTCTTGCCTGGAATTGCTTGGAATTGTCTTGGTTGGAATTGCCTGAAATTGCCTTGCCTGGAATTGCCCTGAATAAAACTTTCTTTCCTGAAATTTTCTTGACTGGAATCGTTTTGCCTAGCCTTGCCTTGCCTGGAATTGCATTGCTTGAAAATGCCTGCCATGAAATGGCCTTGCATTGCCTGACATTGCCTTGCCTGGGATTTCATTGCTTGGAATTACCTTTCCTTGAATTGTTTTGCCTGGAATGGTCTTTCCTGGAATTGCCTTTTCTGGAATTGCCTTAAATTGACTTGCCTGGAATTGCCTGGAATTGCCTAGAATTGCCTGGAATTGCCTTGCCTGAAATTGCCTTGCCTGGAATTCTCTGAAATTGCTTTTCTGGAATTGCCTTGGCTGGAATTGCCTGTAATTGCTTTGCATGGAATTGCCTTGCCTGGAATTACCTTGCCTGAAATTGCCTTGCCTGAAATTGCCTAAAATTGCCTTACCTGGAATTCCTTGCCTGAAATTGCCTGGAATTGTTTTCTTTGTAATTGCCCGGAATTGCCTTGCCTGGAATTGCCTTGCCTGAAGTTGTCTTAAAATGCCTTGCCTGGAAATTTCTTGCCTGGATTTGCCTCAAATTGCCTTGCCTGAAATTGCCTTGTCTGAAATTGCCTGGAATTGCCTTTTCTAAAATTTCCTTGACTGGAATTGCCACAAATTGCCACGCCTGGAATTACCTTGTCTGGAAATGTCTGAAAGTGCCTTGCCAGAAATTCTCTTTGCTGCAATTGCCTGAAATTGCCTTGCCTAAAATTGCCTGGCCTGGCATTGCCTTGCATGGAATTGCCTCACCTGGAATTGACTTGCCTGGAATTGCCTGGTATTGCCTTGCCTTATCTTTCCTGGAATTTCCTTTCCTTGTCTGGAATTGTCTTTATTGGAATTGCTTTGAAAGGAATTTCTTTCCTGAAATTGCTGGTAATTGCCTTGTCTGGAATTGCCATTATTGGAATTGCCTTTAATTGCCTTGGCTGGAATTTTTTTTTGCCTAGAATTGGCTGCAGTTTCCTTGTCTGTAATTTCCTTGCAATGAATTGCCTTTCCTGGAATTCCCTGGAATTACCTTGCTTGGAATTGAATTGCCTGGTATTTCCTGTAATTAGCTTCCCTGGAATTGACAAGCCTGAAATTGCCTGAAATTCTTTTGCCTAGAATTGCCTTGCCTGAAATTGCCATGCCTGGAATTGCTTTCAATAGCCTTGCCAGGAATGGCCTAGCCTTTAATTGCCGGAAATTGCCTTGCCTGGAATTGCCTTTCCTGGAATTCCTTATAGTTGCCTAGCCTGGAATTGCTATACCTAGAATTGCCTCGCCTGAAATTTCCTTGGCTGGAATTGCCTGAAATTGACTTGCCTAAAATTGCCTTATCTGAAATTCCCTTGCCTGGAATTGCGTTGAATAGAATTTCCTTGCCTGGAATTGCCTTGCCTGGATTTGCCTTGACTGTAATTGCCTTGCTTAGCCTTGCCTTGCCTTGCCTGGAATTGCATTGCCTGGAATTGCCTGGAATTGTCTTGACTGGAATTGACTTTCCTGGAATTGCCTGCAATTGCCTTTTCTGGAATTTTCTTCATTGGAATTTTTAAAAATTGACTTGCCTGGAATTCCTTTTCCAGGAATGGCCTTTCTGGGAATTGCCTGGAATTGCCTTGCTTGAAATTTAATTGTCTGGAATTTCCTGTAATTAGCTTGCCTGGAATAGCCAAGCCTGGAATTGCCTGAAATTTTCTTGCATTGAATTTCCTTGCCTGAAATTGCCTTGCTTGGAATTGCTTAAAATTGTGTTGCCAATAATTGTTTTGCCTGGAATTGCCTGAAATTGCCTTGACTAGAATTGCCTTGCCAAGAATTCTTTGGAGTTGCGTTGCCAGAAATTTCCTTGCCTGAAATTGCCTGAAATTGCTTCGACTAAAATTGCCTTGCCTGGAATTGTCTGTAATTGCCTTTTCTGGAATTTTCTTTATTTGAATTTCTTAGAATTGCCTTGCCTGGAATTCCTTTTCCAGGAATGGCCTTTCTTGGAATTGCCTGGAATGGCCTTGCTTGAAATTTAATTTTCTGGAATTTCCTGTAATTAGCTTGCCTGGAATAGCCAAGCCTGGAATTCCT
Organism: Leontopithecus rosalia; assembly: GCA_028533165.1. Classification (NCBI taxonomy): domain Eukaryota; kingdom Metazoa; phylum Chordata; class Mammalia; order Primates; family Cebidae; genus Leontopithecus; species Leontopithecus rosalia. The sequence goes on from JAPYYA010000610.1 coordinate 23,203, forward strand.
GAAATTTCCTTGCATTGAATTGCCTTGCCTGGAATTGCCTTGCTTGGAATTGATTAAAATTGTGTTGCCAATAATTGTTTTGCCTGGAATTGCCTGAAATTGCCTTGACTGGAATTGCCTTGCCAGGAATTCTTTGGAGTTGCATTGCCAGAAATTTCCTTGCCTGAAATTGCTTCGACTAAAATTTCCTTGCCTGGAATTACCTGGAATTGCCGTTTCTGGAATTGCCTTGCCTTGAATTTTCTGGAATTGCATTTCGAGGAATTACCTTGCATAGAATTGGATGGAAGTGCCTTTCCTAGAATTGACTTGCCTGGAATTGCCTGAAATTGCCTGGAATTGCTTTGAATTGCCTTGACTTGAATTGCCTTTCCTGGAGTTGCCTGTAACTGCCTTGTCTGGAATTGCCTGTAATTACCTTGACTGTAATTCTCTTACCTTTAGTTGCCTTGTCTTGAATTGCCTTGTCTGTAATTGCCTTGACTGGCAATGCCTTGCCTGGAATACATTGCCTGAAATTTCCTTGCCTAAAATTGCATGGAATTGTGTTGCCAAGATTTTCCTTGCCTGGAATTGCATGGAATTGCCTTGACTATAATTAACTTGCGTGGATTTGTCTGGAGTTGCTTTTCCTAGAATGGTCTTGCCTGGAATTGCATTGCCTGGAATTGCCATTTTTTGCCTTGCCTTGCCTGGAAATACCTGGTGTTTCCTTGACTAAAATTAACTTGCCTGGAATTGCCTGGAGTTGCCTTACATGGAATTGTTTTGCCTGGAATTGCCTGAAATTGCCTTGCCTGGAATTGCCTTTCCTGGAATTGCCTTGAATGGAATTTCCTTCCCTGGAATTTTCTTGCCTAGAATTGCCTTGCATGGAATTGCCTTGTCTAGCCTTGCCTTGCCTGGAATTGCATTGCCTGGAAATGCCTGCCTTGAAATTACCTTTCCTTGCCTTCCCTTGCCTGGAATTGCCTTGCCTGGGATTGCCTTGCGTAGAATTGCCATTTTTTGAATTGCCCTGCCTGGAATTGCCTTTCCTGGAATTGCCTTTTCTGGAATTTCCTGAAATTGCCTTGCCTGAAATTTTCTTGCCTGAAATTGCATGCAGTTACTTCTAATTGCCTTGACTGTAATTGCCTTGCCTGGAATTTTGTTGCTTGTTATTGCCTTGCCTGGCATTGCATTGCCTGAAATTACCTTAGCTGGAATTGACTTGCCTGGAATTGCTGGGTATTGCTTTGCCTAGAATTGCCTGTAATTGCCTTGCCTTGAATTTTCTTGACTGGAATTGCCTTGCCTGGAATTGCGTTGCCTTGAATTGCCTTGTCTGAAATTGCCTTTCCTGGAATTGACTTGCCAGGAGTTGTTTCTTCTGAAATTGCAAGAAATTGCCTTTCCTAGAATTCCCTTGCCTAAAATTGCCTTTCGTGGAATTGCCTGGAATTGACTTGCCTGAAATTGCCTTGCCTGGAATTGTTTAAAATTGACGTGCCTGAAATTGCCTTGCCTGGAATTGTCTTGCCTGAAATTGCCTTGCCTGGAATTGCCTTAACTGGAATTGCCCTGAATTGCCTTGCCTGAAATTGCCTTGCCTGAAATTGCTAAAATTGCCTTCCCTGGATTTGCCTTGCCTGGAATTGCTGGGAATTGCCTTGCCTTGAATTGCATGCAATTTCCTTGGATGGAATTGCCTTGCCTGGAATTGCCTTTTCTGGAATTGTCTTGCCTGGATTTTCCTGGAATTGCCTTGCCAAAAATTCCCTTGCTTGGAATTTCCAGGAATTGCTTTGCCTGCAATTGCCTTGTCTGGAATTTTCTGTAATTGCCTTGATTGTAATTGCCTTGCCTTGAATTGCCTTGCCTAAAATTGCCTTTCCTAAAATTGCCGGGCCTGGAATATCCTTGCCTTCCTTTTCCTTGCCTTCCCTTGCCTGGAATTGCCTTGCCTGAAATTCTTTTGAATTACCTTGCCTGGAATTGCCCTGCCTGGAATTGCCTTGCCTGGAATTGCCTGTAATGGCCTTGCCAGTAATTTTCTTGCCTGGAGTTGCATGGAATTGCCTGTAATTTCCTTGACTGTAATTGCCTTGCCTTGAATTTTCTTGCCTGGAATTGCCTTGCCTGGAATTGCCTGGCGTGGAAATATCTTGGCTTACCTTTTCTTGCCTGACATTGCCTTGCCTGGAATTGCATTTCGTTAATTTGCCTTGCCAGGAATTTCCTGGAGTTTCCTTGCCTGAAATTGCCTTGCCTGGAATTACCTTGCCAGAAATTGCCTAAAATTCCCATGCCTAAAATTGCCTTGCCTAGAAATGCCTGGAATTTTTTAGCCTGGAATTGCCTTGCATGAAATTGCCTGTAATATCCTTGAGGGTAATTACATTGCCTTGAATTGCCTTGCCTGAACTTGCCTTGTCTGGAATTGCCTTGCCTAAAGTTGTCTTACCTTCAATTGCCTTACCTGGAATTGCTGGGTATTTCCTTGCCTAGGATGGCCTGGAATTGCCTTGACTTTTCTTCCTTGCCTAAAATTGCCTTGCCTGGATTTGCTTGGAATTGCCTTGCCTAGAATTGCCTTGCCTGGAATTGGCTGAAATGGCCTTATCTGGAATTGACTTGCCTGAAATTGGCTGGAATGGCCTTGCCTAAAATTTTCTTACCAGATATTGACTTTTCTGGACTTCCTGGAATTGCCTTGCTTGGAATTGAATTGCGTGGAATTTACTAGAATTAGCTTGCCTGGATTTGCTTTGCCTGGAATTGCCTGGAATTGCCTTGGCTAAAGTTGTTTTGCCTGTAATTGCATGGAATTGCCTGTAGTTTTCTTGGCTGTGATTTCCTTGCCTGAAATTGCCTTGCCTGGGATTGCCTTGCTTGGCATAACCTTGCCTGGAATTGCATTACCTGAAATTGCCTGGTATTGCCTTGCCTAGAATTGCCTGGAATTGCGTTTCCGATAATTGCCTTACCTTGCCTTCCCTTGCTTGGATTTGCCTTGTCTTGCTTGCCTTGCCTTGCTATGCCTGGAAGAGCCTTGTCTTGCCTGGCCTGAAATAATTGCCTTGCCTTTAATGGCCTGGCCTGGAATTTCCCAGAATTGCCTTGCCTGGAATTGCCTGCAAATGCCTTGCCTAAAATTTTTGTGCCAGAAATTTTGTTTTTCTTGGAATTGCATTAAATTGCTTTGCCTGGATTTGCCTTGTCTGGAACTGCATAAAATTCCGTTGTCTGGAATTTTCTTGCCTTGAATTGCCTTGCCTGGAATTGCCTGCAATTGCCTTGCCTGGAATGGCCTTGCCTGGAATTACCTGGAATTGCCTTGAGTGTAATTATTTTGCCTTGAATTCCCTTGCCTGGAATTGCCTTGCCTGGAATTTCCATGCCTGGAATTGGCTTACCTGGAATTGACTTGCCTGGAATAGCCTGAAATAGCCTTGACTTGCTTTGCCTTGCCTAGAATTGCCTGGAATAGCCTTGACTTGCTTTGCCTTTCCTGGAATTGCCTTGCCTTCCCTTGCCTTGTTTTGCTTTGCCTGGAGTTGCCTTGCCTTGCCTTGCCTGGAATAATTGCCTTACCCTGCTTGCCTGTAATAATTGACTTGGCTGGAATTCCCTGGAATTGACTTGATTGGAATTATCTAAAATTTCCTACCTAAAATTGCATGGAGTTGACTTGCATGAAATTGCATTGCCTGGAATTGCTTTGCCTGGAATTACCTTACCTGAAAATGACCTGTTCGGAATTGCATGGTATAGTCTTGTCTAGAATGGCCTGGTATTGTTTTGACGTGCTTTTCCTTGCCTGAATTTGCCTTTCCTTACCTCACTTTGTTTTGCTTGGCCTGGAGTTGCCTTGACTAGCGTTGCATGAAATAATTGCCTTACCTGAATTAATTAATTTGCCTGGAATTGCCTTGATTGGAATTGCCTGAAATTGCCTTGAATGGAATTGCCTGGAGTTGCCTTGCCTGAAATTGCCTTGCCTGGAATTGCGTTGATTGGAATTGCCTGAAATGTCCATGCCTGGAATTTCCTTGCCAGAAATTGCCTTTTCTGAAATTTTCTAGTATTGCTTTGCTTGGAATTGAACTGTCTAAAATTTACTGGAATTAGCATGCCTGGAATATCCAAGCCTGGAATTGCATGAAATTCCCATGCCTAAAATTGCCTTGCCTGGAATTGCTTGAAATTGCCCCTCCAGGAATTGCCTGGAGTTGCCTTGCCTTGAATAGCCTTGCCTGGAATTTCCTGGAGTTTCCTTGCCTTGAATAGCTTTGCCTGGAATTGCCTGGAATTGCCTCGCCTAAAATTCTCTTTTCTGAAATTGCCTATAATTGCCTTGCCTGTAATTGCCTTGCCTGAAATTTTCTGGAATTGCATTGCCATGAATTGCCATGTGTGGTATTGCGTGGAAGTGTCTTGCCTGAAATTGATGTGCCTGTAAATGTCTCAAATACCCTTGCCTGAAATTTGATTGCCAGGAATTGCCTGAAATTGCCTTGCCTGAAATTTCCTTGCCTGGAATTGCCTTTCCTGGACTTGCCTGGAATTGCCTTGCCTGTAGCTGCCTGGAATTGCCTTGCCAGAAATTGCCTTGCCTGGAATTGCCTGGAATTGCCTTGCATGTAATTTCCTTGCCTGAAATCGCCTAAAATTTTTATACCTGGAATTGCCTTGCCTGGAACTGCCTGAAATTGCTTTGCCTGGAATTGCCATGCCTGGAATTGCCCGGAAATGCCTTGTCTGGAATTGCCTTGTTGATAATTGCCTGAAATTGCCTTACCTAAAATTACCTTTTTTGGAATTGCCTGAAATCATTTTGGTACTAATTGTCTGGAATTGCTTTGCCTGGAATTTTCTTGCCTGGAATTGCCATGACTGGAATTGAATGGAATTGCATTGCCTGTAATTGTCTTGCCTGGAATTGCCTTGCCCAGAATTTCCTTGACTGGACTTGACTTAACTAGCCTTGCCTTGCCTGAAATTGCATTACCTGAAATTCCCTGCTTTGGAATTGCCTTCCCTTGCCTTCCCTTGCCTGGATAGCCTTTAATTGCCTTTCCTTGTATTGCCTTGCCTGGAATTGCCTTGTATGTATTTGCCATGCCTGGAATTGTTTTGCCTAGAATTGCCTTGCCTGGAATTGGCTGAAATGGCCTTGGCTGTTATTGCCTTGCCTAGAATTGTCTGGAATGACCTTGTCTAGAAATGCCTTTCAAGGAATTGCCTTTTCTGGAATTGCCTGGAATTGCCTTGCCTGGATTTGCCTTCCCTAAAATTTCTTGGAATTGTTTTGCCTGGAATTGCTTTGAATGGCCCTGACTGAAATTGTCTTGGAATTGAATTGCCTGGAATTAGCTTGCCTGGAATTGTCAAGCCTGGAATTGCCTGAAATTTTCTTGCCTAGAATTGAATTGCCTAAAATTTCCATGCCTGGTATTGTTTGGAATTGCCTTGCCAAGAATTGCCTTGAATTGCCTTGACTGGAATTGCGTTTCCTGGAGTTGCCAGGAATGGCCTTTTCTGGAATTGCCTTTCTTGAAATTGCCTGGAATTGCCTTGACTGAAGTTTTCTTGCCTGAAATTCCCTTGCCTGAAATTGCCTGAAATTGACTTGCCTAAATTTTCCTTGCCTGAAATTCCCTTGCCTGAAATTGCCTGGAATTTCCTTGCCGTGAATTGCATTGAATAGAATTTCCTTGCCTGGAATTGCCTTGCCTGGATTTGCCTTGACTGTAATTGCCTTGCCTAGACTAGCCTTGCCTTGCCTGGAATTGCATTGCCTGGAATTGCCTGGAATTGCCTTTCCTGGAATTTTCTTAATTGGAATTTCTTAGAATTGCCTTGCCTGGAATTTCGTTTCCAGGAATGGCCTTTCTTGGAATTGCCTGGAATTCCTTTTCCAGGAATGGCCTTTCTTGGAATTGCCTGAAATTGCCTTGCTTGAAATTTAATTGTCTGGAATTTTCCGTAATTATCTTGCCTGGAATTGCCAAGCCTGGAATTGCCTGAAATTTTCTTGCATTGAATTTCCTTGCCTGAAATTGGAATTGCTTAAAATTGTGTTGCCAATAATTGTTTTGCCTGGAATTGCCTGGAATTGCCTAAAATTGCATTGACTGGAATTGCCTTGCCTGGAATTCTTTGGAGTCGCGTTGCCAGGACTTTTCTTGCCTGAAATTGCTTCGACTAAAATTGCCTTGCCTGGCATTACCTGGAATTGCCGTTTCTGGAATTGCCTTGCCTGAAATTTTCTGGAATTGCTTTTTCAGGTATTACCTTGTGTAGAATTGGGTGGAAGTGACTTTCCTAGAATTGACTTGCCAGGAATTGCCTGAAATGTTTTTGACTGAATTGCCTTGCCTCAAATTGCCTGGAATTGCCATGAATTGCCTTGACTGAAATTGCCATGAATTGCCTTGACTAGAATTGCCTTTCCTGGAGTTGTCTGGAATTGCCTTGCCTGGAATTGCCTTGCCTGGAATTGCCTGGAATTGACTTTCCTAAAATTTTCTTGGCTAGAATTGCCTGGATTTGATTGCATGGAATTGCATTTCCTGGAATTGCCTGTAATTGCCTTTTTTGGAATTTTCTTGCCTAAAACTAATTGTAATTTCCTTTCCTGGAATTGTCTTTCCTGAAATTGCATGTAATTGCCTTTACTTAAATTGCCTTACATGAAATTTCCTTGAATTGCCTTGCCTGGAATTATCTTGTCTGGAATTGCCTGAAAATGTCTTGCCAAAAATTGCCTGGAATTGCTTTGCCTGGAATTGCCTTGCCTAGATTTCCCTGGAATTTCATTTCCTGCTGTTGTTTTTTCTTGAATTACATTGCCTGAAATTGCCTTGCCTGAAATTGCCTTGCCTTAAATTGCCTTGAATAAAATTGTCTTGCCTGGAATTGCCTTGCCTGGATTTGCCTTGACTGAAATTGCCTTGTCTAGCCTTTCCTTGCCTGAAATTGCATTGCCTGGCATTGCCTGGAATTGCCTTTCCTGGAATTGCCTGTAATTACCTTGCTTGGAATTGGCTTGCCTGGAATTGCCTTGCCTTGAATTTCTTTCCCTGGAATTGCCTTGCCAGGAGTTCTTTTTCCTGGAATAGACTAAAATTGCCTTGCCTGTAATTGTCTTCCCTGTAATTGCCTTGACTGTAATTGCCTTGCCTGGAATTGACTTACCTGGAGTTGACTTGCCTGAAATTGCCTGTTATTGCCTTGTCTATAATTGCCTGTGATTGCCTTGTTTTGAATTGCCTTGACTGGAATTGCCTTGCCTTCAATTCCCTTGCCTGGAATTGCCTAAAATTGCCTTGCCTGTAATTGCCTTGTCGGGAGTTGTTTTCCTGGAATTGCCTGTAATTGCCTTTCCTGGAATTGCCTAGTGTGGCATTGCCTTGCCTGGAATTGACTTACTTCAAATTGACTTGCCTGGAATTAGCTGGTATTGCCTTGCCTAGAATTGCCTGTAATTGCCTTGCCTGGAGTTGACTTGCCTGGATTTCCCTGGAGTTGCCTTACTTGGAATTGCCTTGCATTTAATTGACTGAAATTGCATTGCCTCGAATTGCCTTTCATAGAATTCCCTGAAATTGTCTTTTCTGGAATTTCCAGAACTTGCCTTTCCTGGAATTTTTTGGCTGAAATGCATGAAAATGCCGTACCTGGTATTGCCTAGCCTGGAATTGCCTTGCCTGCAATTACATTGCCTGGAGATGCCTTGCCTGGAATTGCCTTGCCTGGAATTTCCTGAAATGGCCTTGCCAGGAATTCCTTTGCCTGGAATTGCCGGAAATTGCCTTTCTTGGAATTTACTTGCCTTGAATTGCCTTACCTGGAATTGTCTTAAAACTGTCTTGCCTATAATTGCCTGGAAATTTCTTGCCTGGAATTACCTTGCCTGGAATTCTCTTGCCTGGTATTCCCTTTTCTCGAATTGCCTTGCCTGGTGTTGCCTGTAATAGCCTTGACTGTAATTGTCTTGCCTTGAATTGCCCCACCTAAAATTGCCTTGCCTTTTATTGTCTTTCCTGGCATTGAGTTTTCTGGAATTGCCATTCCTGGAATTGACTTGCCTGGAATTGCCTGGATTTTCCTTGCTGTAATTGCCTGTAATTGCCCTCCTTGAATTGCCTTGACTGTAATTGCTTTGCCTGGAATTGCCTTGTCTTGAATTGCCTAGCCTGGAATTGCCTGAAATTGCCTTCTCTGGGATTGCCTGAAATTGCCTTGCTTGGAATTGCCTTGCTACAAGTTGTTTTTTCTGGAATTGCCTAAAATTGCATTTCCTGGAATTGCCTTGCCTGGAGCTGACTTGCCAGGATTTGCCTGTAGTTGTTCTGCCTGGAATTGCCTTGCCTAAAATAGCCTGGAATTGCCTTTCCTAGAATTGCCTGGAATTGCCTTATTTAGAATTGCCTGTACTTGCCTTGCCTGGAATTTTCTTGGCTGAAATTGCATGGAAATGCATTGACTTGAATTGCCTAGCCTAGAATTGCCTGGAATTGCCTTGCTTGAAATTGTCTGAAATTGCCATGCCAGGAATTTTCTTAAAATGTCTTCTTGGAAATCTCTTGCCTGGAATCGCCTTGCTTGAAATTGCCTTGAATGGTCATGCCTGGAATTGCCTTGCATGAAATTTTCTGAAAATGCCTTGCATGGCATTCTCTTGGCTGCGATTGCCTTGAATTGCCTTGTCTGTAATTGCCTTGTCTGTAATTGCTTTGCCTGGCATTGCCTTGCCTGCAGTTGCTTACCTGGAATTGACTTGCCTGAAATTGCCTGGTATTGCCTTGCCTAGAATTGCCTGGAATTTCCTTGCCTTGCCTTGTCTTACTTTGCGTGGCCTGGAACAGCCTTGCCTTGCCTTTTCTTGCATTGCCTGGAATAATTGCCTTGCCTGGAGCTGCCTGGCTTGGAATTGCCTGGAATTGCCTTGCCTGGGATTGCCTTTTCTGGAATTTCCTGTAATTTTCTTGACTGGAATTGCCTTGCCTAAAATTGCCTGGAATTGAATTGCAAGAAATTGCCTTGCCTGGAATTGCCTGAAATTTTCTTTCCTGAAATTGTCTTGCCTGGAACTGCCTGGAATTACCTTGCCTGGAATTGCCTTGCCTGGAATTGCATGGAATTGCCTTGCCTGAAATTTTCTTGCCTGGAACTGCCTGGAATTGCCTTGCCTTGAATTACCTCGGCTGGAATTGCCTGGAATTGCCTTGCCAGGTATTGCCCAGAATTTCTTTCCCTGAAATTTCAGTGCCTGTAAATGCCTAGAATTTTCTTGCTTGGTATTGTTTTTTTCTGGAATTGCATTGCCTGCAATTGCCTTGCCTAGAATTGCCTGGAATTGTTTTTCCTGGAATTGCCTTGAATAAAATACCCTTGCCTGGAATTGCACTGACTGGAATTGCCTTGCCTAGCCTTGCCTTGCCTGGATTTTCATTGCCTGAAATTGCCTGCCCTGGTATTGCCTTGCCTGAATTTGCCTTGCCTGGGATTGCCTTGCTTGAAATTACCTTTCCTTGAATTTCCTTGCCTGGAATTGCCTTGCCTGCATTTGCATGGAATTTTTTGTAATTGCCTTGACTGTAATAGCCTTGCCTTGAGTTGCCTTGCCTGGAATTGCCTTGCCTGTTATTGCCCTGCTGGAATTGCCTTTCCTGGAATTGCCTTGCCTGGAATTGCCTGGTATTTCCCTGCCTAGAGTCGCCTGTAATTGCCTTGCATTGAATTGTGTTGACTTAAATTGCCTTGCCTGGAATTGCCTTGCCTTGAATTGCCTTACCTGGAATTGCCTGGAATTACCTTGCATGGAATTGCCTTGCCAGAAGTTGTTTTTTCTGGAATTGCCTGAAATTGCTTTCCCTGTAATTGCCTTGACTGTAATTGACTTATTTGGCATGCCTTCCCTGGAACTGACTTGCCTGAAATTGCCTGGTATTGCCTTGCGTAGAATTGCCTGTAATTGCCTTCCCTGGAATTGACTTGCCTGGATTTACCTGGAGTTGCCTTGCCTGAAATTGCCTTGCCTGGAATTGCCTTGCCTCAGATTGCCTTGCATAGAATTGCCTAAAATTGCCTTACCTGAAATTGCCTTGCCTGGAATTGCTTGGACTTGCCTTGACTGAAATTTCCTTGTCTGAAATTGCATGGAAATGCCTTGCCTGGAATTGACTAGCCTGCAATTACCTGGAATTGCCTTGCCTAAATTCTGAAATTGCCTTGTTTGGAATTTCCTTTCATGGAATTATTTAAAATTGCCTGGAATTGCCTTACAAGAAATTACCTTGCCTGGAGTTGCCTTGCCTGGATTTTTCTTGTTTGGAATTGCCTTGCCTGGAATTGCCTTGCCTTGAATTGCCTTGCCTGGAACTCCCTGAAATTACATTGCCTGGAATTGCCTTGCCAAGAGTTGTTTTCTTTGGAATTACCTGAAATTGCTTTGCGTGTATTTGCCTTGCCTGTAATTGCCTTACTTGGCATTGCCTTCCCTGGAATTGACTTACTTGAAATTGACTTGCCTGGAATTTTCTGGGATTGCCTTGCCTAAAATTATCTGACATTGCCTTGCCTAGAATTGCCTGTAATTGCCTTGCTTGGAGTTGACTTGCCTGGATTTGCCTGGAGTTGCCTTGCCTGGAATTGCCTTGCCTGGAATTGCCTGGAATTGCCTTACCTGAAATTGCCTTTCCTGAAATTGCCTTGCCTGGAATTTCCTTGGCTGGAATTACGTGGAAATGACTTGCCTGAAATTGCCTAGCCTGAAACTGCCTGGAATTGCCTTGCCTGAAATTCTCCAAAATTGACTTGTTTGGAATTTCCTTTTCTAAAATTGCCTGGAATTGCCTGGGATTGCCTTACTAGAAATTAACTTGCCTGAAGTTGCCTTGCCTGGATTTGCCTTTCCTGGAATTCCCTTTCCTGAAATTGCCTTGTCTGGAATTGCCTGAAATTGACTTGCCTGAAATTGCCTTATTTGACATTGCCTTCTCTGGAATTGACTTACCTGGAATTGACTTGCCTGAAATTGCCTGGTATTGCCTTGTGTAGAATTGCATGTAATTGCCTTGCAAGGTGACTTGCCTGGATTTGCCTGGAGTTGCCTTACCTGGAATTGCCTTGCCTGGAAGTGCCTGGAATTACCTTGCCTGGAATTTCCTTGCCAAAAGTTGTTTTTTCAGAAATTGCCTGAAAATGTTTTGCTTGTAATTGCCTTGCCTGTAATTGCCTCATTTGGCATTGCCTTCCCTAGAGTTGACTTACCTGGAATTGACTTGCCTGGAATTGCCTGGAATTGTCTTGCCTAGAATTGCCTGTAATTGCCTTTCTTGGGGTTGACTTGCCTGGATTTTCCTGGAGTTACCTTGCCTGGAAATGCCTTGCCTGGAATTGCCTGGAATTGCCTTGCCTTGGATTGCCTTGCCTAGAATTGCCTGCAATTGCCTTACCTGAAATTGCCTTGCTAAAATTGCCTGGACTGTCATTGCCTAAAATTTTCTTGGCTGGAATTGCATGGAAATGCCTTGCCTGAAATCACCTAGCCTGGAATTGCCTTGCCTGAAATTTTCTGATATTGCCTTCTTTGAAATTTCCTTTCCTGAAATTGCCTGAAAATGCCTTACAGGAAATTACCTTGCCTGGAGTTTCCTTGCTTGAGTTTTTCTTGCCTGGAATTGCCTTGCCTGGATTTGCCTGGAATTGCCTTGCTTGTAATTGCCTGGAATTGTCTTGCCTGGAATTGCCTTTCCTGGAATTTTCTGAAAATCTCTTGCCTGGAATTCTCTTGCCTGGAATTGCCTGGAATTGCCTTGGCTGAAATTGTCTTGCCTGCCGTTGCATAGAATTACATTTTCTGGAATTGCCATGACTGGAATTGCCTTGAATCGCCATGCCTGAAATGGACTTGAATGGAATTGTCTGAAAATGTCTTGCCTAAAATTCCCTTGGCTGCAATTGCATGGAATTGAATTGCCTGGATTTGCCTTGCCTGAAATTGCCTTGCCTGGAATTGCCTTGCCTGGAATTGCCTTACCTAAAATTGACTTACCTGGAATTGCCTGGTATATCCTTGCCAAGAATTGCCTGAAATTGCCTTGCCTGGAATTGCCATGCCTTGCTTGCCTTGCCTGGAATTACTTGCCTTGCCTTGCCTTGCCTTGTGAGGCCCAGAACTGTTTGGCCATGCCTTTTCTTGCACTTTCTGGAATAATTGCCTTGTCTGGAATTGCCTGGAATTGCCTTTATTAAAATTCCCTGGAATTACTTTGCCTGAAATTGTCTTGCCTGGAATTGCCTTTACTGAAAATGCCTGTAATTGCCTTGTCTGGAATTTTTGTGCTTAGATTTGACTGCAATGGCTTTGACTAGAATTGCTTTGTTAGAAATTGCCTTTCCTGGAATTTTCTGGAAGTGCTTTGCTTGGGATTGAATTGCCGGGAATTTCCTGAAATTAGCTTTCCTGGAATTGCCAAGCCTGGAATTGCTTGGTATTTTTTTGCTTAGATTTGCCTTGAATGAAATTGCCATGCCTGGAATTGCTTGGAATAGCCTTGCCAGAAATTACCTTGCCTAGAATTGCCTTTTTTGTAACTCCCTAAAGTTGCCTAGCCTGGAATTACTATGCCTGGAATTGCCTCGCCTAAAATTACCTTGTCTGGAGTTGCCTGAAATTGCCTTGCCTGTAATTGCCTGGAATTGCCTGGCCTGGAATTGCCCTGCCTTGAATTGCCTGGAATTGCCTTGCCTGGAATTACCTTTTCTGGAATTGCCTGTAATTGCTTCACCTGGAATTGCCTTTTCTATAATTTTCTGAATTTGTCTTTCCTGTTATTGTTTTGCCTAGAATTGCATTTCCTGGAATTGCCTTGCCTGGCATTGCCTTGCCTGGAATTGTCTTGTCTGGAATTGCCTGGAATTGCCTTCCTATACATTGTGTTGCCTGGAATTGCCTTGTCTGAAATTGCATTGCCTGGAATTTCTTTGAGCCTTGTCTGGAATTCCCTTGCCTGGAATTGCCTCACCTGAAATTGCCTTGCCTGGTATTGTTTTTCCTAGAATTGCATTGCCTGAAATTTCCTTGAGTGGAATAGCCTTGACTGGAATTGCCTTGCCTAGCATTGTTTTGCCTGGAATTGCAATGCCTGAAATTGACTGTTCTGGAATTTCCTTGCCTGCTTTTCCTTCCCTAAAATTGCCTTGCTTGGAACTGCCTTGTTTGAAATTACCTTTTCTTGAAATGCCTTGCTTGGAATTGCCTTGTTTAGAATTGTCTTGCCTGGAATTGCTTTGCCTGGCATTGCATAGAATTGCCTGTAATTGCCTTGCCTTGAATTGCCTTGCCTGAAATTGCCTTGACTGTTATTGCCTTGCCTGGCATTGTCTTGCCTGAAATTGCCTTACCTGGAATTGACTTGCATGGAATTGCCTGGTATTGCCCTGCCTAGAATTGCCTGTAATTGCCATGCCTTAAATTACCTTGACTGGAATTGCCTTGCCTGGAATGGCATGGAATTGCCTGCAATTGCCTTGACCGTAATTGCCTTGCCTTGCCAGAAATTGCCTAGCCTTGAATTGCCTTGCGTGGAATTGCCTGTAATTTCCTTGCCTTGAATTACTTTGACTGGAATTGCATTGCCTTAACTTGCCTTGCCTGGAATTCCCTTGAATGGGATTGTTTTGCCAGGAGTTGTTATTAATGGAATTGCCTAAAATAGCCTTGCCTGGAATTGTCTTGCTTGGCATTGACTTGCCTGTAATTTCCTTGCATGGAATTGCTTGGAATTCCCTTTCAAGGAATTGCCTTGCCTGAAGTTACTTGGAATTGCCTTGCCTAAATTTTTTTTCTGGAATTCCCTGGAGTTGCCTTGCCTGGAATTCCCTTCTCTGGAATTGCCTCGCCTAAAATTGCCTTGCCTGGAGTTGCCTGGAATTGCCTTGCCTGGTATTGTTTTTTCTAGAATTGCATTGCCTGGAATTGCCTTGCCTGGAATTCCCTTGAAGGAATTGCCTTGACTGGAATTGCCTTGCCTAGCCTTGTTTTGCCTCGAATTGCAATGCCTGGAATTTCCTGCCCTGGAATTGCCTTGCCTTGCTTTCCCTTTCCTAAAATTGCCTTGCCTGGAATTAACCTTTTTTTGAAATGCCTTGCCCAGAATTGAATTGCCTAGAATTGCCTTGCCTGCAATTGCCTGCAATTGCCTGTAATTTCCTTGACTGTAATTGCCTTGCCTTGAATTGCCTTGCCTGAAATTGTCTTGACTGTTATTGCCTTGCCTGGCATTGTCTTGCCTGGAATTGCCTTACCTAAAAGTGACTTGCATGGAATTGCCTGGTACTGCCTTGCCTAGAATTGTCTGTAATTGCCTTGCCTTGATTTACCTTGATTGAAATTGCCTTGCCTGGATTTGCGTCGTCTTGAATTGCCTTACCTGGCATTGGCTGAAATTTCCTTGACTGGGATTGCCTTGCCATAAGTTATTTTTCCTGGAATTGCCTGAAATTGCCTTGCCTTAAATTGCCTTGCCTGTAATTGCCTTGCCAGGCATTGCCTTTCCAGAAATTGCCTTCATGGAATTGCCTTGCCTGGAATTCCCTGGAGTTGACTTGCCTGAATTTCCCTTGCCTGGAATTGATTTACCTAAAACTGCCTTGCCTGGAATTGCCTTGTCTGAAATTGTCGTGGAATTGCCTGGAATTGCCTTGCCTGGCATTGCCTTGCCTGAAATTGCCTGGAATCCTTTTGCCTGGAATTGCCTGGAATTGCCTTGCCTGAAATTCTTTTGCCCAAAATTTTCTAAAAT
>JAPYYA010006100.1:0-10123 GCA_028533165.1 Leontopithecus rosalia
AAAGTTTATTTCATGTATATATATATATATATATATATATATATATATATACACACACACACACACACATAAATACATACATATATTTTCTATTGCATTTTAGCTTTTGGGGTACATGTGAAAAACATGCAAGATTGTTGCATAGGTACACACATGGCAGTGTGGTTTGCTATCTTCCTCCCCATCACCAGTATCTGGCATTTTTCCCCATGTTATTCCTCCCCAACTCTCCAAACCCCCACTGTCCCTCCCTTGGCCACCACCAACCGACCCCAGTCTGTGATGATTCCCTCCTTGTGTCCTTGTGTTCTCATTGTTCAAAAAAAAAAAAAAAAGAAAAAGCATTGGGTTTCTTTGTAAAAATAAATCATGTTCATTTACCAAAATAATCTATCCAAAGAAATAAAATAAGATACGTTTTATAGTAATAGTAAGCATGCTAACAACATCAGTACCAGTAACTATTAAGACTTTGCTTAACATGTACCCAGAAATCTCCTAACTACATATTCATTTCCTCCTCCCAACAGCTCTAGAGCTAGAGCATAAGTGCTGTTACTACCCATGTTTCATATATGGGGAAACTGAGACACAGAGAAATTAATTTGTACCATGTCACTGAGGTAGTAAGTGGTGTGGCATAATTTGATCTCAAGTAGTTGGATTTGAGACATTACTTGCCACATGGAGTCTCTTAGAGAAAAATGTAAACTAACAGATCTAGATGCTTATTGGTTTAAAAAATCAGTTGCTAAGGAAAATTGTGCAGCATTTCTTAATTGGAATTGTTATTCCTTGAGATAATTAGACTTTAAAGACCTAAGTTAATGTTTATGTAATGAATTACCTTCTTTCCTATGCATTTATAATGATACTAATTATGTAATATCTTTGGAAAATATTGAGAATATAATCATCCAAATTACTTCCTGTGTTCTGTGACACAGACAAATATTCCTCATTAAGAAAGTTAACAGGATCTTTTGAATCAACTTATAATTCAAATCCATCTTTTTGACTGGCACATGTCAGGAATCTTTTAGTTGCAAGTGACAAAAATCCAAAGAAAAATATGCAAACTGGTAATTATTTGCTTCATATACCAAGTATGAATATAGTAAATTATTACAGAATTCGATATAGAAATACAACATCCAGAACTTTTGGGTCTGAAATGAGAAATGTAATTCAAAAGAAAATTAACTCTTTCCCATCATGTCTTACTCTCACTTGCTTCTAATCTCCTTTATATGTGCTTGGTAATTAATTGTGTTGTTTCCACCGTAATATGAGATCATGAAAAACCTTTACACCTTACTGGAGAGTATCATCAGTGTGCTCACATTTTTGTAGACATTTACAATGACATTTTTATTTTTACAATTAAACAATATATATTTCCTTGTGAAAAAAAAATTTAGGCATCAAAATCAGATGAAAGAAGTTGTTTAGTAACATTCTATTTGCTGTGAATTCATCACCTTAGTGAGGCTAGCAGTGTTCCAAGTGGTGTAAAGGCTTCCATATAACTTCAGTGCTTCCTTGCCTGTAGGTTCCAAGAATAATGCTATTTGCACTGATAAAGTTTTTTTAAGACTAAATGTACTGTATAAGTATACATCTTCCTGTAGACTTATAAAAAGTTGTTCTTTACTTTAACAAGCTTAATATGTTGAGGTTTATATTTGAGACTGGAAATAGTGGTTGATTTAATATTTTAGAAACCAAGAATTTTTTTATGCTAAATGATTAAAAAGGGCCAAGTTTGATTTTTATCTGAACACATGTAATTGAATAAATTTAGGACTGATTAGAAAAATAATGATGTTGTCAAACCATCTGTTTATGACCTAGAGAGGCTATGAATAAACATAATAAGGCATATAATATAAAAAATCAGAATAAAACAGAACAGATATAAAAGTAGGCTGCTAGAATAGCATAGAGGCATTAGAGGCGAGGGATAGATGTAATCCTGGACCTCAAAGGAAGTTGTTTTATTTTATCCAGCTCCAAACTATAACTATATTTGGCTTTGCATTAACTCTGTATGTTTGTCCATTTCAATGCATAGTAATAGTATTTAGGAGAAACAATTCAGCATATCCTAAATATTCTAATAGAAAATAATGAATAAAAAGTAGAATAGACCTTAAAAGTAGAAAAAAGTAGAGTTCTTGCAAAATGCCTCTGGTATAACAAAGAAATACAAAATAAACTAATGATAAGGAAATTTTATTACAAATTCCTTTTAACAGTGGCAATGTGGCACCATCTACTCGGAACAATGTAGTTTTTAGAGCACCTGAACTGTTTTATTTAGAAGGAACTTGCAAGCTTGTCACAATAAATTATCTGTTTATTACTAGAGTGGATTTTGAAAGATGGCTGTTATGAAATTGGCATTAACTATAATTGATATGTATTCAGCTTAAAATACAAAGATCTGAAGACAACCTACTTCATCATGTACATTCTTCCCTCAACTTGTTTCCAATATACATTATATTTACAGTTCTCTAACATCCTACCACTCTCTATTTCAAACCTATGGCAGTCCACACTAATCAATCATGGTATGCTCATGCCAGAGAGAGCCTTATAATAAAAAGTTTGCCTAAATTATTAGTAAGAGCTCAGCAAAGTATCTATGGAGGTACCAAAACAAACAAGCAAACAAAAGGCAATTAGAGTAACAAAAGGAATAACACATAAATGGCATCTTCAACAAACTTAATAATAAAGTATACCCATGAAATCCAGAATAGGGAAAAGAAGAGCCAAACTGCCCTCACATTGACCAGTTTTGAGCAGGACACACAGAATTAAAACAATGGGACTTATGATGATTCTTACAGCTATATACTTGAATATTTTTTCCAAGTTCTCATGCCCAAAACGTGAGGATCCCCCATAGACTATTAAGGGCTTAGAAGAACTATCAGAGAACAACAGATAAAACCATAAGTGGTCTCTACCACCCATAAATATCTGAGATTATAGGGTGCCCTAGACATTACTAGTCTTTAAAGTATCCAGTAAAAACAAAAGAAAAGCAGCATTACATTAATAAGAAACTTCTTAGAGAAAAACTCAATTTATTCAGTCATTATAAGAATATAGTCATGAAAGGGATAAGTAAAGGAAAATACTTGGATATAAGTGGACATATGTAAGAACCAAACTGAACAGGTTTTAGAAAATGCAAGAAAGTCAGAAGTACCAAGAAACATGCTGGAAACATGTTGATGTATTAAACAGAAGGTATCTCCGAGCTGCAAAGCTAGGAAAATTGTCCTGGTATGTGATCTATCCCTATACAGCCCTTACCGCCTAAGAGTATGGGAAAACCAATCTCATTAAACAATAACAAAGTAAAAATTCCATGTAAATATAATGTAGGAAAAATATAGGATAAGAATTATACAAATAATATGCCCGTAAAAAATATAAACACATGATTTTTAAAAAGACAGGCATTAATCAAAGAAAAGCTGCTATTTAAAAGAATAAGTATAATAATCTGTTCTCACACTGCTAATAAAGATATACTTGAAATAGGGTAATTTACAAAGGGAAAAGGTTTAATGGACTCACATTTCCACATGGCTGGGGAGGCCTCTCAATCATGACAGAAGGTGAAGTGGGAGCAAGACGTGTCTTACATGGCAGCAAGCAAGAGAGAGCTTGTGCAGGGAAATTCTCATTTATAAAACAATCAAATCTTGTGAGACTTACTCACTATTACAAGAACAGTTGGGGGAAACCATCTCCATGATTCAGTTATCTCCATTTGGACCCACCCTTGACACTTGAGGATTATTACAATTCAAGTTGAGATTTGGGTGGAGACACAGCCAAATTATATCAATAAGCTAAAGGAACAAAGCAAATAATAGAAATAATAACAGAAATCTATAAAAAGATGTCTACACAATTAGAGGAAATGAAAATGAGACCAGAGAGCTCAGTAAAAGAATGAGAAGTATAATAAAAATCTTTTAGAGTGAACTAATTAAAATTGGAGGAATCCAAAAGTAAATAAATTAAACTACCCTCATAAAAATAAAAATGAAGTATTGAGGTAAGAAAAACATTAAAAGTTAAAAATAAATAAAAGAAACACATGACAAATTCATAGAAAGTGATAATAAAAAAGAAAATAGCCAATCAGAAGACAGGGGTAGGAGGATGGCTTGAGTTCAGGAGTCTGAGACCTCAATGATCTCAGATTATGATTCTGCCATGGCACTTTAGCCTGAGTGACAGAGTGAGACCCTATCTCAAAAAAAAAAAAAAGAAGTCAAAACATTTGCCTAAGAGTTGCTGAAGAAGAAAACCAAAGCCATCAAACAAAAGCAATACTAAAATCCATAATAGAAGAAAACTTCTCTGAAGTAAAAAAAATAGCTCATGGCTACATAATGAATATGTATATGAGATATCCTGCAAAGTTGATTCAGAATGGTCAACACAAAGATATATTATAGTAAAGCAATTAGACATTAAAGTAAAAAAAATAAAATCAAACAGAAAAAAAGTCTTTGGGGAAATTAGGTAAAAAGACCAAGTCGCTTATAAAAGAATATCAGATTGGTTTTAGGCTTCTTAACTGCAACACCTTGCATCAAGTGATAATGAAGTAATTTATTTAAGGTACTTAAAGAAAGAAAATATGAGCCAAGCATGCCATATCCAAACAAATACACGCTCAATAATAAAGACTGAAGATGAACAGTTACGTATACATAAGAACTAAGATAATATTTTTACCATGTTTTCATCTTGAGAAATATACCAAAGAAAGATCTGTGGACCACTAAGGAATAAGAGACACTTGGCAACAAGTTCAAGGAGTGAGCACTGATTATATTTAATTCTAGAAATAAGAATAAATAATGTACAAAACGATGACAGAAGAGAATACAATTTATATATATAATTAGGTGGAAATACAACCATAAAAAGTAGAAATAAAATGGTAAAGTATAAGGCAAGTAAAAAAAGCATGCCACTTGTCTCTTTAGTATTCATTAAATTGTAAGGACATTTCTTTAATATAAGCACTCTGAAAAAGAGAGAGAGAAAAAATTAACTTATTTCAGTATTGATCCTAGTAGGGAACCACTGCATAATAAAAAATGAACCAAAGACATTACAGAAAGGTGGTGGTACACAGGTAACCCCAAATTTTAATATAAATAAGTGGAATGCTGAAGGTGGAAGAAGAGAGAGATGACATAGTGAACATTTTTATTTAGGAAAAAAAGTCATAACTGACATCAAAACTTTGTCTTATCAGTGAAAGTAAGTAGGCTTAATTTCCCTGTTATAGGAAAAGATTTGCAGAATACTAAGAAAAATATAACTCTATGCCATCTAAAGGGCTCATATAAAACAAAGTGAGTTAGAAAAAGTTTAAAAATAAAAAGATGATTTTTTAAAAAAAAACAGGATATACACTAAGAAAAAGCAGGAGACACAATCTTCTCCCCCCTTCTTCCCCCCTTCCCCCTTTTGTTCCCCTCCCCCGCCCCTCCTTCTCCACCTCCTCCTTCCCCACTTCCCTCTCCCCATACTCCTCATTCCTCCTCCCTCTTCCCTATCCACCTCCCCCTTCTCATTCTTTTTTTCTCAAAAAAGAATCTCTGAAATTTCAGTCCTCCATAAAAGTAGTCAGGACAACAGCAAAAATTGCCAAAATAATTTTGTTTAGAAAACGTGAAATTAACAGACTAGCAATAGTCCATGCAACTCAAGAAAAAGGGCTGAATTTCACCAAGAGCAGAGAGCTTTCTGACATCTTAATTGCTCTATCCTTTTCCTCCTAACTTCAGTTTCATGGTAGGTTTGAAAACCAGCAGCGTTATAGCTGTAGTAGCTGAGAAAATCAGCTGTCTAACAACCACTGGAATAGGAAGAATGAATTTTAAGCTCCCTAAAAAGCCCTACCCTCACAGATATCATTGTTTGAAATGTTTGGCAGCTTCCTGGATAAATTCCATGCTTATGGTTAGTCAGTAATCTGACCTGACTCAGATCTCGCTCAGTGGAAAAATTCCTATTATCACAGCATTTGTTGAAAATAATCAGTGGCATTTGTTTAGTGTTATAGCCCCTTCAGGTAGTGACACCATTTGGGGCAAAAATCAGCTGGCCAAAACATGTAAAACGAAGACATGTGTAAGGAAATATCCATGGGGGCTTTGAAAAGCTTCTCTAGGGGGTCTAGATTATGCACATGTAAAAAACTCTGCAAATACCAAAAAAAAGACCTGAAAAGGCCCTGCTAGATAATCTCTAGCTGATCTTGAGGTCCAATGGAAACACAAACTAAAGATGAAAGCAAAGTTTTAAACTGAAAGATGGTTGAAAATATGCCCAACACATACTCCTACCCTTTGCTGAAAGTCCCTCAGCAAAGAATAGGCAACATATTGATTCAAGAAATTTAAAGAAATCTCAGCAAAGCATAGGGAATATATTGACCCAAGAAATGTAAAGAAATCTCAGTGTCTGCCCATCACTCTCTCACTCTCTCTCTCTCTCTCTCTCTCTCTCTCTCTCTCTCTCTCTCTCTCTCTCTCTCTCTCTCACACACACACACACACACACACACACACACACACACAAAGATTTCACAGAATTGGTCAAGGAAAGTGCTCCATAGACAACAGCAACAGAAGCAACAACAGTACAAAAAACTTGAAAAACCATAAAGCCTGGAGAGAGTGGAAACTTATTTCTATAGTTACCACATTATATTATTTAAAGTGTCAACTCTTTAACAGCAAGTGTGAGATATATAAGCAGAAAATTATGGCTTACACACGGGAAAAAATAGTCAATAAAAATTGGCCTTAAGGAAATCAATATAGTTCCTTTTGGACTTACTAGACAAAGACTTTAAATTATTCCAAACATTTTAAAAATCATGTTGAAAGCAATTTTTTAAAGTATGAGAACAATGTCACACCAAATGGCCTGATAGTATTAAAATTAAATAAATGCATATTATAAAATTGAAAAATACAATAACTAAAATGGAAAATTCACTAAAGTGCTCAACAGCAGATTATGGATTATAGATTTTTAAAATTTAGCAAACTTGAATACAGGTCAAAATCTCAATTATTAATATTATAAAATATAATTTAAGTATAATTAATTCTCAATTGAGATTGTAATGTATATTCGAGTTTGCTTTATTGAGTTCAAGCAACAGAAATAAAGAGAAGAATTGAGAAAACTGAACAAAGTATCAGAAACCTATGGGACACTATCTAGCATAACAACTATGCATAATGGGAGTCCCAAAGGAAAGGAGAGAGAAGAAGGCAGAGAGCATATCCCTCCAAAAAAGTGACTAAAAGCATTCTAAATTTAATGAAAAAATTAGTCTATATATACAAAGAGCTCAATAAATTGCACATGAGATCCATATCTAAACACATCAAAGAAAAACAGTCAAAAGCCAGTTATAGAGAGTGAGTCTTGAATGAAGCAGAAAAAAGAAAAAAAACCCTGAGTTATCACATATAGGGACTTTCAACAGAATTAAAAGCTGACTTCTCAGAAGAAACCATAGATGACAGGAGTCAGTGGGATGACATAGTTAATGATCTGAAAGAAGGAAAAATGGCAAACAAGAATAGTGTGTCCAGCAAAACTATCTTTCAAAAATGAGAAAGACATTGAAATATTCCCAGATGAACAAAAACAGAATTTATCTTTAGCAGACCTGCTTTGTAAGAAATACAAAAAGTAGTTCTTTGGTATTCTCTAAAGCGAAAGTTACTACACAGTAACTGAAATCCACAGAAATAAAGTGTACTGAAAGGCAAATATAAAAACCAGTACAAATGTCTTTTCATCTATATAATTTAAAAATCAACTACGTAAAACAGTAATTACAAAACTTCATTGATAGGCTTATAATATATAAATGTGATTTAGATAGATTCTAACCCAGTAAGGACTTTTCTTAAATTCTTGTAAAATCATCACAAAGAATGGGGGAGAGAACACAGCTATACTGGAGTGCATTTCTGGTATAATATTGAAGTTAACTTACTATAATCCAGACAAGATTGTTGGAAATTAAGATGGTAATTAAAGTCTGAACTACTAGACAAACAGCTTTTAAAATATATTGTAGAAGAAAGAATAAGGGATTTAAAATGCAACTAGAATAATACTTATTTAACAAAAAGAAGGCAGTAATGAAGAAAAAGAAAAATAAGAAAAAGACATGTAGAAAACAACTAATATGATTGATAGACATAATCTCTATCTTTTGAAATTACATTGAACATAAAAAGATAAATATTTCATTCAAAAGACAGAAATAGGCTTAATTAGATTTTTAAAAAAATATTATGTAACTTTATACTGTCCACAAAGAGATGTACTTTACATTCAAAGACAAAAATAAGTTGAAAGTAACAGATGAAAATATTATACAAAATGAAAACGAAGATAACTATAGTGGCTATAATAACATCAGACAAATTAGAATATAATACATATATTACTAGAGACAAAAAGGATACTACGTCATGATAAAAAGGTCAGTCTACCAAGACAGCACATCATTGATAAATATATATGCACCTAGGAGTTCCAACATACATAAAGCTAAAACTGACACAATTAGAGAAATAGCCAATTAAACAATAATAATAGAAGACACTAAAATACCATTTTCAATTCTAGATAGTTTATCCAGACATTAAGAAAATTGAATATTTAAAAATCATTGTGAGCCACCTGGACCTTATGTGTAGAACATTCTATCCCAAAAATCAGAATAGATATTCATATACACATGGAACCTTCTTCAGAATATTAGGCCATAAAGCAAACTTTACTCATTAAAGTTAGAAATAGTGTATGCACAGAGTATTTTCTGACTATCACAAAATTAAATTAGAAATCAGTAATTAAAAGAAGTTTGGAATATGTGAATATTAAAAATCATTCATAAATAAACAATGGATTTAAAAAAATAACAGGGGAAATGAGAAAATATTGTGAATGAATGAAAACAAAACTGCATCATACCAAAACTTACGGGATACAGAAAAAGCAGTGTTCACAGAGAAATTTATAGCTGTGAACATGTACATTAAGGAAAGTTTTCAAATCAATAACCTACTTCCAGTTTAAGAACTAAAAAAGTAAAAGCAAACTAAACTCAAAGTTAGAAGGAAGGACATAATAAAGAATATAGCAGAAACAAATTATAAAAAGAATAGAGAAAATTTTTAAAAACAAAAGTTTGTTCTGTGGAAGGCTTAAGAAAATGTTCAAATTTTGAGCTAAACTGATGAGAAAAATAAGTGAAATTCAAATTACTAAAGTCGAGAATAAAAGAGAGGATGTTAATAGTGACCTAATAGAAACAAAAATAATTTTAAGAGAATATTATGGGAAATTGCATGTCATAATAAAACAACTTTGGCATATTGGACCAATTCCAAGGAAGACAAAAACTACCCAAACTAACTCAAGAAGAAATAGACAAACTATCTATAACAAGTAAAAATACTGAATTAGCAATTTAAATAATTTCTATAAATAAAAGCCAGAGTCCAATTGATTCACTGATAAATTCTACCAAATGCTTGAAGAAGAATTAATATAATCCATTCTGAAATTTTTCAAACAATAAAATAACAGGGACCATTCCAATGCATTCTAACACATCCTGCTGATCTCTGTCTTCACGTGGCATTCCCCATGTGTGTCTGTCACTGTGTTTAAATGTTCCCTTTTTGTAAGGACATGGTTCTATTAGATTAGGGCCCATCCTAATTATTTCATCTTAATTGGATTTCAGCATCTTTTTTTTTTTAATTTATTTATTTATTTATTTATTTATTTTAATTTTTATTGCATTTTAGGTTTTGGGGTACATGTGCAGAACATGCAAGATAGTTGCATAGGTACACACGTGGCAGTGTGTTTTGCTGCCTTCTGCCCCCTCACCCATATTTGGCATTTCTCCCCATGCCATCCCTCCCCTGCTCCCCCCCACCACTGTCCCTCCCCTATTTCCCCCAATAGACCTCAGTGTGTTGTGCTCCCTTCCCTATGTCCATGTGTTCCCATTGTTCATCAC
>JAPYYA010006101.1:0-10121 GCA_028533165.1 Leontopithecus rosalia
CTCTGTATTTCCTGGACTTGAATATTGGCCTACCTTGCTAGGTTGGGGAAATTTTCCTGGATGACATCCTGAAGAGTATTTTCCAGCTTGGTTTCATTCTCTTCATCACATTCAGATACGCCTATCAAACGTAGATTAGGTCTCTTCACATAGTCCCACATTTCTTGGAGACTTTGTTCATTCTTTTTTACACTTTTCTTCTCTAATATTGCCTTCTCGTTTTATTTCATTGAGTTGATCTTCGACCTCTGATATCCTTTCTTCTGCTTGGTCAATTCGGCTGTTGAGAATTGTGCATGCTTCACGAAGTTCTCGTGTTGTGTTTTTTAGCTCCATCAATTCGCTTATATTCCTCTCTAAGTTGTCCATTCTTGTTATCATTTCCTCAAATCCTTTTTCAAGGTTCTTAGTTTCTTTGCATTGAGTTAGAACATGTTGTTTTAGCTCACGGAAGTTTCTCATTACCCACCTTCTGAAGTCTGATTCTGTCATTTCATCACACTCATTCTCCGTCCAGCTTTGTTCCCTTGCCAGTGAGAGATTGTGGTCCCTTGTAGGAGGTGAGATGTTCCAGTTTCGAGTGTTTTCCTACTTTTTGTGCTGGTTTCTTCCCATCTTTATGGATTTATCCACCTGTCGTCTGAGTGGTTGCTGACTTTTTGATTTGGTCTCTGAGTGGACATCCAGATTGTTGATGACGCATTATTTCCATTTCTTAGTTTTCCTTCTAACAGTCTAGCCCCTCTGCTGTAAGACTGCTGAGGTCCACCCCACGCCCTGCTTGCCTTGGGTACACCTGTAGCAGCTGCGGAACAGTGAGGGATGGTACCAGTTTCTTCTTCTGCTATCTTTGTCCCAGAATGATGCCTGCCAAATGTCAGTCTGATCAGTCCTTTGTGAGGTGACTCTTTGGATATATGGGGGTCTGCAAGCTGATTGTGGAGACAGTCTGTTCTTTACAGGAGCTCAAGTGCTGAGCTGTGAGCTCTGTTGTTCATTTAGGGCTGCTAGGCAGGTACATTTAAGTCTGCTGCAGCAGAATTCATAAAGCCCCTTTTTTTCCTCAGGTGCTCTGTCTCGGGGAGTTAGGGCTTTATTTAGGAGTATCCGTTGCACTGTCCTGCCCAGGCAGTCTAGTCACTGCCTGCCTGCCGAGGCTCCGCCCTGCTGCCGTGGGCTCTGCCCTGTTGCCGTGGGCTCCGCCCTGCTGTTGTGGGCTCCGTCGTGTTGCTGTGGGCTCCACCCTGCTGCCAAGTGTAATTCCCTGTAGTCCTGTTTATATGGGTGTGGTTAGAACTGCCGTGGTGATGGTGGCCTGCCTCTGTATTGGCGGACTCTCTCTGTTATGGCAGATTGCCTCAGCAATGGCAGGCTGTGTCAGCAATGGGAGAATACCTCAGTAGGGGCGGTGTGCCTTGGTAATGGCGGACACCCCTCCCCCACCGAGCTGCACCGTCCTGGGTTCAGCTGTGCTTGCAATTAAACTCTCAACCCCGAGCTTTTTCAATTGCTGTTTAGTTTGTTTTTGTGGGGGTGGGACCTGCTGAGCCTGATCACCTGGCTCCCTGCCTCAGAGCCCTTTTGTTTTTTTAAGTTGAACGGTTGACTCTCTCTCAAGTGTTTCAGTCACCTCCTGAAAGGGCACTGGGATCTGTGTGATTTCCCGTGCAGCCATCCACTGCACTGGCTCAAACATTGCTGCCCAGGAATCTCCTGGCCTGGCTTACTGTTTAAGTCCCGTTTAATTAGATGAACGTGCTAATCTGCCTTCCCAAATCTCCAATTGCCGGTTTAACAGGGCAACTAGACCAGTGTATTTTGTACAGAGTGCCGCTGCGCTGCGGTGCCGGCTGAAACGGCCGCAGCACCAGCCGAAACAGCTGCGCCGGTGGCCCGTGGAGCTCCTACACCTGGGAATCTCCCGGTCTGTGGGCAATAAAGATCCGTCTGGAAATGTGGCATCCACTCACCCTCTGCGCTTTCACTGAGAGCTGCAATCCTGAGTTGCTTCTATAGCGCCATCTTCCCAGTCCCATCAAGGAAATTTCTTCGATTATAGCTATAATAGTTCCTCCCCTCTATCTTCTTTGCCATTCTTTCTGGAACTCATCCAATGTGATTTGGATGTCAGATATTCTAAAGTGAGCTTGTTTTGACCTTTTCTTTCGTATTTTCTAGTTTGTTGTTTTTCACTCGTAGTATTGCTATTCTATTTTCTGGGAGATTGTCTTGATTTGATTTTTCAATTCTTATATTAAAATTTTAGTTTCTGCTTTTAATTTTAAGAGTTTTTTTATGTTACTGTTACTCTGAATGTGCTTTTTGATTTTTTAATTTTTAATTTTTTTTTTTTTGAGATAGAGTCTCACTCTGTCGCCAGATTGCAGTACAACAGCACAATCTTAATTCACTGCCAACTTTGCCTCCCAGGTTCAAGCAGTTCTCCTACCTAGCCTCCAAGTAGCTGGGATTACAGACACCCACCACCATAAGCCAGCTAATTTTTGTATTTTTAGTAGAGACAGAGTTTCACCATGTTGGTCAGTCTGGTCTCAAACTCCTGATGTCAAGTGATCCGCCTGCCTTGGCCTCCCAATGTGCTGGGATTAGGCGCGAGTCACCACTCCTGGACTGAATGGTCTTTTTAAAACTTCTTCTTACTGTTCTGTGAAAATTATGTCATTGTTTAACTCTATACTGATGTTCATAATAGGTCTTTGGAAGTTTTCTTATCTTCTAGCATTATTTCTGTTTCCTCTGACTTCTTTTTTATATTTTTTGTTTGTTTTTGTCTCTTTTATATTAGATGCCCTCTTTAAATACCTAGTAGTCCTCAGTTGTTTCTGATATTTAAGGATGAGGCACAACAAAGCTGATTAGAGGAGTGTGTGTGTGTGTGTGTGTGTGTGTGTGTGTGTGTCTGTCTGTATGTGTGTAGAGGAGGACTTTTTGACCAGTGGGATTAACCATAGGATGATCTTCCCTCCCTTTCCTAATATATACAGGTATTTTCTTTTGGCCCAGGCAGTATGCCCAGAGGGATGTCATTCAGTCTTTCGGTCTGGGTGGTATAAAGCTAGTAGCCATGGTTATCAGAGCTGAGTGGGGGAAAAGGGGCCAACAGTTCTACCATTCTCCATGTACATTTTGCCTGAATTCTCCAATTTCAGGGTGATAACCTTATCCTATGAGTGGTAACCCTGAGTCCAGAATCAACTAGGGATCAGCCACTGTAGAAAATAAATTAGTTTTCTGCCTGGGTTGAGACAATTTGACTGTGTCGGGTTGGGGATGGAAAATAGAGATCTAATAGCTTCTTGCACACACCTTTAACTAATTCTCCTGTTTTGAGTTTCACCTGCATTCACTGGCTCTCCTGTTTCTGAGCCTGGCCAAGATCTTGTCTCAGTCTGGCTTTCTCTGGTGAGCTGATTCCACTCATCTATATGCCTTGTAACTTGAAATTTAGTTGTTCTAATCACTTCTGTTTGCCTCATTATTATACCAGTTAATTCTCACAGTAATTATGTTCTATAAAGTTGCAGCAAATACTGAACTAGTAAATACTGAATTGTTGCTTCTAGGGGAAACACAGGGTTAGAGTCTTGTGAGCCTAGAATCAACACCTAGCTTTGTGTTACATATAGTTCTCTTTAAAGATACCCTGTTTAATATATACTGTTGATTCATTAACATTGAGCTCATGGCCAACAGCATTGTCACTCATGTCTGAACAAAGCTTATCTAACATGCATTTTCTTTGCACGGCACTTGGGAAACTAGACAGCCCTTCAGCACTATGCTTGGGGACCACTTTAGGCAGCAAAGTCAACAAAAAGCATGAAGGTATGAAAAACATGCACTAAATAGACCATGATAAGGACGATGTTTACAGTATGAGATCCAGAACAAAGGCAGAGTGTCGCTTTGTTCAGCCTCTGCTGAGAACTTGTGTGTTGGACGACTCAAATTTTTCACCGCTCTGAGCACATTTACAAATAATTGTGGAAAACACCATGAGTATTGATTTGGGGCTACAGATAAGTTTTTGTAAGTGGACAAGTTTGCAAACAGAATACATAACTCATGGAGATCTCTTTTAGTTTTGTGCCTTTTTAATTATTTTACCCTTTTAGAATGGTTTCAGGAGGGATTGAACGGGAACAAGGAAGGTAACTAAGTATATTAAATGCACTGCGTATAACTAGAAGTCTCTGTCATCCCAGTCATTTTTTAGAGGACTCACTAATTCCTACTTGTCTGATGCCATGTCAGATTTCTTCTAGCTCCCCCAACTCATTCTGCCACCTCCATCCTTTTGCATCTCCATTGGGCCCATCCAGGTCCAGATTCCAAGGCTCCTGCAGTCACTCAGGCCTGCTGCAACAAGCTGGGCCATACCTGATCATGCCACGACATCCTGAAGATTATGTGTAGGTCTTTCACATATCCTATAATCAATGATGTACTGGAGCTGACTCATACTTGCTTGCAAAAGCAAACTGGTAAATTTTCAGGAAATTCATGAGCCGTTATTAAACATAACGGTTGTTTAAAATTAAATCACATCGGGGGCGAGCAGGAGAGGCATGTTGGAGGTAATGTCCTCTACCGTGGCCCTCCTCTAGGCGGGGTCAGTGCGCCCCGCTTCGTCCTGTGCGCTCACGTCCCCTTGACCCTACTTTCACCCCGGGGCCTCTCTTGCTTGTTGAGACTGGGAGCGTCCGAGAGCGGGGGTGGCTGGAGGCGTGTGGCCCTGCGGGGCTGCTTTCCCTGGCCTGGCTGCCGCTTGCCACCCAGTCTTGGACCCCGAAGCGGCTGCTCGCAGGTGCCTTGGCGCTCTGGACGCGGAAGGGCGCCGTGACGGCTGCCACGGTGGCGGAGACGCCCGTGGGCGCGGGAGGGGGCAGCGAAGCCGCGAGACCAGGTGCTGGGTCCGCCCAGGGTGCGGCTGTCGGTGTGGAGCTCGAAGGAGGGTCACATCCCCAGCACGTCCTTCAGGGGTGCTGGGAGGAGACTTGGTAGAGTTAGCTCCAGTGTTGACCCGAGGAGTGACACGGCTGTCCGTGGTGACCTTGGACTTAAGCCCTGCTCTAGAGAATTGTCCCCGCAGAACTCCTCTGGTCTCCCCGAGGGGTTGTCCGAGGTGACAGAGCAGAAGCCTGTACTGCGAGAGCATGCCCTTCTCTAGGCGCAGCTCCCCGGCACCCGCTCCTCTACACGGGTGCAGGTGGTTTCAGATCTTCCCACGCTCCAGCTCCAGTCCACCCGGCTTCCCTTTGTCTGCCTTCAGCTTTAAGGGGAAAGCAAAGGATTTATCAGATGTGGAAAAACCCTCATTCAAAAGCTAATTCGTCCAAACCTGAGCGCCCGTCCTCTTCATGCTTCAGTTAGTTTTTGTGTCCCTGGATCTTCCACTGCCTCATCCGTTTTCTTTTTAGGTGCATTACAATCCTGCCTCATATTCATGTTTGCCATAGTTTTTTTTTTTTTAATGTAAAAAGGGCGCCTCCCTTTGGGTTATTCTTCCTGCTGTAGATGTTACCTGTCTCTCTTGACAGCCATGTTTTCCTGGAGAAATCTATACCCGTTATCTCCTTGTCTCTAGCTTCTATTTATTACTAAATCCCTCTCAGTGTCACTTCATCTTCACCACTAGACTGAAATAGACTTGCTGGGTCACTAGGCAGTCCCAAATTGCCAGAATCCATGGACGTTTTTAAGTCTGTCTTCAGGACTTTGCTGAGGCATTCCACATTATATTACTATATAATATAATGCCACCGTGTGCCATATTGCCTCTAGCATCTCTTGCTGTGGACATTGCATATTTACCTGTGTGTTATTAGCAAGCTAAGCCCTACGGGTTTCAATTAAATTACTGCTTTAGGCCAATTCTTGCTATAGGCCAACAGGTTGGGTTTTAAAATCAGACATTTGAATATGAATCACAGCTCTCCCAAAACCTACCTGAAAGTGCCTTAAGGAGTTAACCACTCCGAGCCTTTATCTTCATATAATGTGAATTATATTAGTCCTCAATAACCCTATAATGCTTGGGAAGCCCATGGGTGCAGTGTCCACTCAGCGAATTATAGCACCTTTCACCCTCGTTCCTCAGCCTGTCCACCACTGCACATTCCCCATGCCATGTCTCAGTTACAGCTCATTTCTCACCTAGACTGTTGTTGTGGGCTTGCCTTTAGGTTTACCACATCCAGTGTGTCCTCCACATTCTTGCCACAGCACCATCTTTAAAACAAAGATTAAATTGTATGTTTTCCTGGTCTTTACACACTCACTTATACTAGTGCTGTATTTTGTTCAGATATTTGTTTCTTTTCTGTTTTTTAATTTGAGACAAAGTCTCCGTCTGTTGCCTAGGCGGGAGTGCAGTGGCGCAATCTCGGCTCACTGCAACCTCCGCCTCCTGGGTTTAAGCAATTCTCCTGCCTCAGTCTCTCGAGTAGCTGAGACTACAGGCACCCGCCACTACACCCAGCTCATTTTTGTATTTTTAGTAGAGATGGTGTTTCACTATGTTGGCCAGGCTGGTCTTGAACTCCTGACCTTGTGATCTGCCTGCCTTAGTCTCCCAAAGTGTTGGGATTACAAATGTGAGAGGCCTCACTCGGCCTTGTTCAGATATTTCTTAATGCACCTGTCAAAGGGTATTACAATTAATTTTGCAACTCAGGTGGCTACAACTAAATAGCTTCTTGGGAGGGAACAAGCTGTCTTATTTATCCTCATTCGACACATGGCAAATGTTGAATAAATGCTGGATGGATGGATACAGATTTTTACTTTGAGACTTGGTTCTGTTACTGCCTCCTTTATAATTAGTGCGTAATAATAAATGAGCAGGAAAAGAAATGAGCCTAATAAATTAGCAGAATCGAAAAAAAGAATTAAATCATATCAATTAAAAAGACCAAAAATAATTTAACTTAAAATTAAATCATAGAAGCTTATAATCAAATAAATCACATGAAAAACAAATGTAATATATGCTCAAACTCATCATTTACTGTTTATTTTTCTATATTTACAGTGATCTGTGCTCTTGGGGCTATTTATCTCTTGTATCTGTATGGTAGAAATACTATATCATGGTGTGCTACAGCACATCTCTAACCAGTCTCTTCACTAGATGTCATGTTCAGTGATGTTGACTGTGATAGCTTCAGATCAACCATGGCAGGAGTGTATTTACCATGGAAATCAGCAAATGCTCCAAATCAAGGCTTTTTCTCCCCAGCGAGCCCATTTTTAAACTTTCACCAACACAGCACTGACTGAATTAACTATAATTTTACTGCTGCTGTTGGGGATTCACTAATTTATATTCTCTTGTCTCTGGTCTTCAAACACCTCAGTAAAAACTAAAAAAGTGTCAAAAACCTTTATATGAAACAACCTTACTATCATACTCTTATTTATACTGTCACTAGCGTTAGCAATGGGAAGTACCCCAGGGAACTGGGAAGTGGTAAAGAAAACAGCAAATCACCCCTGGAGCCTGAGAAATTGACTATTTCAAGGACTCCAGAGCCTCATGGAGCGTGGAATTGAGTGAAAATAGAAATTAACTGAAAAGGCAATGAGGAAGGAGTGAGCAGCTAGATCCAAGGATATACATTAGCTCCGTGAATGTTTATTTAGCAAAATAGTGGGGAAAATGAAGTGAGAACTAGCAGAACAGAGTCACAGGAAGAGAATCTGGGTCCTTCCTACTATCTCAGACAGCCTGACCCAGATGAGCTAAAGGATCTTATAACGTGAGCATGGAAAAGTAAACCTTCTATAGTTGACAGAAGGGGATACAAAAATTATCGATGCCTCATTGGAATCATACTGCCTAGGAAAGTCTTAATATGTGTGAATAACAGAGGATGGACCATTAATATGTTATTTCTCTGACCAGTTAGTAGTAATGTTGTGAAATTAAGGAGTTTTATTTTCTCTGAGCAATAAGTCAAGGGAAGTTTGCTGAAATAATTATTCCAGGAAAAATTCAGTGAGGGGTAAAAGGCATATTTAAAATTCTTTTGCAGGGGCCGGGTGCAGTGGCTCATGCCTGTAATCCCAGCACTTGAGGAGGCCAAGGCAGGCGGATCACTTGAGGTCAGGAGTTCAGGACCAGCCTGGCCAACATGGCAAAACCCTGTCTCTACTAAAAAATAGAAAAATTAGCCAGCCATGGTGGCACACATATGTAGTCCCAGCTACTCGGGGAGGCTGAGGCAGGAGAATCGCTTGAACCTAGAAGGCGGAGGTTTCAGTGAGCCAATCAATATCATGCCACTGAACTCCAGCCTGGGTGACAGAGTGAGACTCCATCTCAAAAAATAAAAATTAGCTGGGCGCAGTGGCTCAAGCCTGTAATCCCAGCACTTTGGGAGGCCGAGACGGGTGGATCATGAGGTCAAGAGATCGAGACCATCCTGGTCAACATGGTGAAACCCCGTCTCTACTCAAAATACAAAAAATTAGCTGAGGCTGAGCATGGTGGTGCGTGCCTGTAATCCCAGCTACTCAGGAGGCTTCGGCAAGAGAATTGCCTGAACCCAGGAGGCAGAGGTTGTGGTGAGCTGAGATCGCACCATTGCACTCCAACCTGGGTAACAAGAGCGAAACTCTGTCTCAAAAATAAATAAATAAATAAAATAAAAAATAAATTATTTTGCAGAATTTCCACTAATTGTAAACTTTTATAAAGTTCAAATTACTGATTTATAATGTAAAGTCAGTGAGTATTTTAGAAGCTTGAATATATTATATTTAACATTAGTTCTTAGAATCCTTTGATTCCAAATAGCAAAAAGAGCTAACTGCCTGATATAGCCCCAGAAAGGCAGTTACGAGGGAAAAAAAGTCAATGTAGGAGAAAAACTCTGTTTTAGTTGTGCTGCTGTCCTCCTGGGGTACTATCATTGGTATGAAAAAACTGGGTTGATAGGCTTAATGACAGGCCTGATTTAAGAGACCCTTGGAAAAATAGATGAGTATGTACCTTACATTTATAAAATAGAATAATTCTTCCTCCTATTTATAAGCACACTGGTGTGCAGTAGAAGGTACACCTCTGGGCCTGCTGTTATGTGGATTCTTAGTTTTGGTTCCACTTTCAGTTTTGGGAATCTGTAGTATAATATCTTTGAGAGAAGAATAATTACTATCAGGTTTGTTTATTAAAATTTATTTCATAGAGATGATCCCTGCTTGAAGTGTTGTCCCCTGAAGTAAACTAAAAAACTTTATAAAGTTGCTCAAAGGATAAAGCAAAAATGTCCTGAGTTGTTTGGGATAATCTTCATATAACAGAAATTTTTACAAGTGGCAAGTGGTGCTGTCAGATTTCTTTTTTCCTTTTAACTGTTTAATTACAGTTGTTTACAGTTGTTATTAAACAACTGTTATTAAAGTTGTTGTTGCACTTGCTTTTTTTCTTCTATGGATAACATAAAATTATTCTTCTAAATTACTCTGCCTAATCTTAAATACGGATAAACTTTGGCACAATGAATGAATTCATTTCTTCTTTATTTCAGTTGAGATATATTCATATAACATATTTCACCATTTTAAAGTATACAATTCAATGGTTTTTAATATATTTATCCTGTTATGCAGCCACCACCATTATCAAATTTCACACTATTCCCATCACAACTGGGTATGGTGGCTTACACCTATAATTCCAGCACTTCGAGATCTTGAGGCGGGAGGATTGCTTGAGTCCAGGAGTTTGAGACCAGCCTGGGCACGTAATGAGACCTGCCTCTACAGAAAAAAAACCTGAAAATTAGCTAGGTGTTCTGGGAAGCACCTACAGTCTCAGCTACTCAGAAGGCCAAAGTGAGAGGATCCCTTGAGCCTAGGAGTTGAAGGCTGAAGTGAGCTATGATAGTGCCACTGCACTCCAGCCTGGGTGGCAGAGCAAGACCCTATCTCAAAAAACAACAAAAAATGGGGAACGATCCAAGATGGCCGATCGCTAACATCTCGGGATTGCAGCTCACAGTGAAAGCTCATAGAACTAGAGGACGCCACACTTTCAGACAAATTCTGGTCGCTCAGGAGCAGAAGATTCCCAGTGGAGGAGCCACGCGGGGCAG
>JAPYYA010006102.1:0-10118 GCA_028533165.1 Leontopithecus rosalia
GGTTTTTATGGTGCCTGGTCTTATGTTTAAGTCTTTAATCCATCTGGAGTTAATTTTAGTGTAAGGTGTCAGGAAGGGATCCAGTTTCTGCTTTCTGCACATGGCTAGCCAGTTTTCCCAACACCATTTATTAAACAGGGAATCTTTCTTAATGAATCTAATTTTATTTTTCCCATCAACCTCTTCTCTACCTACCCATCAAACACTGTCTTCAGGAGGTAAGCTCAGCCCCAGGCATCACATAGTTCCAGCTTCTACGCATCTCTTGATTCTCTTCCTCTACTGTCCTCTCCAGCCTGTTTTGTGGTGACCAAAGCTTTCTCACACTGCTCCAAAAACAGTGTTACAATTCTTGCCTTATCTCTGCAGCATACATATGGTTTTTTTTGTTCCCTCTCTGTTCATATAGCTTTGGATAAACTTGATACATGGTGAATTTTGTAATGAAAGGAAATATTTATGCTAGAGAATGTTTTTGTCATTGAATGCATGAATTATTTGAAGAGCTGTTATCTCAGTTATCTGTTGCTGTAAAACGAACCACACCGAAATGTAGTGACTTAAAGAAGTCACCATTTGCTTATATTTCTTCAGTTTGGTCTTCTGCAGATCTGGCCAGGGGTCACTCGTGTGTCTACAGTCACCTGGAGGTTCAGCTGCAGCCAGATGGCCCAAGCTTGTTTCATTCACTAGTAGGGTGGCTAGCAGAGCTGTCTCTAGGTGTTTATATTCTCCCCTGCCAGTCCAAGATGGCGAGAGCAGAGGCGGCAGGCCTCTGAAGTCACAAATGTCATGCTCTTCCCATCCTACGGTAGGTCAAGGCGAGTCACACCGCCAGCCCCATTCAAGGGGTGAGGAAATAAGCTTGCATAACAGGAAGAGCAACAAGCAAGTTGGGAACATGTATAATATATTACAATCATCCCAAGCTCTGTTGAACTCGTTTAATTAATAGCAAATAAGCAGGTAAGAGAAATAGCAGTTTCATGTTGCAGGTCTGAAAATTGGGAAAACAAGAGACTGGAGTCATTTAAAAATCTCTAACAAGATTCACTCAGAAACCATGGCCTCGTGAGAGTTGAAACAAAACCACAAAAATATTCTGTTTTCCATTCTACTTATACTTAGTGACATCTGTCTCCATCTAAACTTCATCTACTGAAGTTAGGTCTCTGTGGACAGCTACCAGGTCTGTAATTTATTGGAAGGGGAAATCATGTCAGGATATGTTCAATGGCTCATAATATTTAATGAAGCTCTGACTTGGAGCCCAAAGTAAAACTAGTCAGGGGAAAATATTCTTCTATTTAAATAGAAACTCTGACAATTGTTTAGGGAATGAGGATACCTTTATTTTACTACTTATTTTATTTATAACTTAAACCCAAAATTGAAATGGGTTTTTTAAAGGAAACAGATTATTTTTAACATCAGCAACAAGGGACCAGTGAATGCCATTCATCATTAATTTTTATTGTATTTTAGATATTTTTCAGTTCATCCCTTTACTCGTTGATGGTCTTCTCCACATCTAATATCTACTCTTTGAGGCAAGGGACATTTATTATTTGAATTTTAATTCCCAATGTCTAACACAGTGCTCAATTCATGTTCCTTAACAGTAGAACAACAGATACAGGTGGTGCAATTTTCATGGAGGTGGCCTGAGCACAAGGGTCCGGGAGCTAGTTCTAATAACAGCAGCAGCTGACATGGATTGAGCACCTAAGATGTGCCTGGGCTCTTGCGGGCACTTTACACATACATCCCACACAACCTTCCAAATGAGTATTTCAGTTCTCCTGCTTCACCTATGAACAAACCAAGGGAGAGGAGCTTGCCATATGTCTGGGGTCACAGATTCAGTATGTGTGAATTACATCCTGGAATCAAACCAAACCATGAGCCACCAAGTTTCACTCCTTTTTCAGGCTGGTCAAAATGAATAACTCCATTTCTCCTTGCCTCTTTTTTTTTCTTTCTTTCTTTCTTTTCTGTTTTTTTGTTTTGTTTTGTTTTGTTTTGTTTTTTGAGACAGGTTCTCATTCTGTCACCCCGGCTGGAGTACAGTGGTGCAATCATAGCTTACTGTAGTCTCAAACTCCTGCTCGAGTGCGCCTCCCACCTCAGTCTTGCAAATAGCTAGGACGGACTACAGGTGAAAACCACTATCCCTGGAAAATATTTTTTTAAGTTTTTTTTTTTTTTTTTTTAGGAGACAGGATCTTGCTATGTTGCTCAGACTGGTCTCAAACTCCTGGCCTCAATAAATCCTTCCACCTAGGCCTCCCAAAGCATTGGGATTATAGGTATGAGCCACTGTGTCCAGCCAGTGACTTCCATTGTATATTACTATTTTTGGCTCTTAAGCCCTTAGGTTTCAGAAATGAACAAAATGACCTAGTCCCTGACATTATTCAGCCACATTCAAGTTAGAGGGATGAATACTTTTAAAAGTTAAATAAAGGCCGGGCGCGGTGGCTCAAGCCTGTAATCCCAGCACTTTGGGAGGCCGAGGCGGGTGGATCACGAGGTCAAGAGATCGAGACCATCCTGGTCAACATGGTGAAACCCCGTCTCTACTAAAAATACAAAAAATTAGCTGGGCACGGTGGTGCATGCCTGTAATCCCAGCTACTCCGGAGGCTGAGTCAGGAGAATTGCCTGAACCCAGGAGACGGAGGTTGCGGTGAGCCGAGATTGCACCATTGCACTCCAGCCTGTGTAACAAGAGCGAAACTCCATCTCAAAAAAAAAAAAAGAAAAGAAAAGAAAGGAAAAGAAAAGTTAAATAAAATATATAGTATATAAGTGGGTGATAAATATTCTAGGGGAAAAATAGGAAAAGGGAATTTGTGTGGAATGGGATGGTGATGGGGGAATTGCAGATTGCAATTTTAGGTAGGAATGTCAGAGAAAGCCTCACTGAGAGGTGCTGGTTGAGCAACAACTTGGAGAAGTAGAGGAGTGGCCGGTGGCTATGGAGGGCGGGACCTTTCAGGCAAGGGACCAGCAGGTGCACATGTCCTGAAATATGAGTGTGAACGGCTTGTTCCCAAAATGGAAGCAGGTCAGCCAGGCAGAGCAGCAAGCCAGGGGATGTTCACTGAGACTGGGAAGATGAGATAACAGATTGGGAGGGGAGGGTTTATCTTAGAGATTTTAATTTTAAGTACTGATTGAATATCCATGGGGAGGTATTGAGGAGGTACATAGGTAGATGTAAGAGTCAGGAATGATGCCGGGAAGACATCTGGGCTAATAAATACTCATGGAAGTCATCAGTCCATACTGGGAGTGTTTAAAGCTGCAGCAGCTCAGAGAGGGAAGAAAATTACAAACTTTTGGGAAGTTGTCTATGAAGAGATGATCCATTGGGGTGGGATCCCGAGCCTTGCGTGAGAAGGTCAAGAAGCAGAAATTGAGAAAGAAGACAATGTAGGCAAAGTGACTGGCTTAGTGCAAGGACATGTAACAAGGCGTGGTTTGGAATGATGAGGGAGCAGGGAGGAGTCAGATGTGTATCTCAGGACATGACATGGAGAGGCAAGAAACGGGGTGGGAGGAAGTGGTGATGAGGTCAGGGGAACAGACTGGAGAGCCAGATTGCTAACATCTTTCTATGACATGCTAAGGAATTTAGTATTTGTTCTGCAACCACATGGGAGCCATTGAAGGATTTTAAGCAGGAAAGTGACATGATCAGATGCATCATTTAGAAAAGTAACTGGCAATATTGGGAAGGTTAAATTGGAGAAGAGAGAAACTTAAGTCATATACATAATAACTTTCAACAAAGTTGAAAGTGATGATCACAAAGTATGCAAGTCAAGAGCTATGGAAAGGCTATATGTACGTTTTCATGTCAAAAAACAAAAAACATTTCCAAAGAGACCAATAATGGTCTTTGTTTAATGTTACTTTTTCTTATAATTTTTGATGGAGCATAATATGATATGGCTAACGTCTTTGTCTTGAAGGACTTTCTTATCTTGACAACTTTCCTTCTAAAATTATAATCAACTTCTAAAGGTGAGTGCATTGTAAATATTCATATATTTTATCCACAGGGCTGGACCCTCAGGTGTCACTGTAATTAATCATTTCATTTAATTCTTAAATGAACTAGATTGAATCCCAGTTTGACTTAGCATAATGACAAAGAAAGTACCAATTCAGAAATGCCTGTGAATTTTCCATCCCAGAATGACATTACCCATATAGTGCTAACCAAATGTTACCATTTCATTGTGGAAAACCAGTGGAGCATTCTGCCCAAATACAAGCTGTAGGTGCCAGGCATCTGTGTACCTTAATGCTTGTTAAAGGTAACTCTTCATAATTAACGTGAGCTTATTTTTGGTGTTAATAGAGACTGGGTATAAAGCCTTATTTCTTGCACATTTGTTCTGTGCCAGGCACTTTCATATGAGTTTTCATATAATTTTTTAAACTCTCTGATACCAGTGTAATGTGACAAGTGAAAAAACTGAACCTCAGAGAGGAAATAACCTAAGAATGAGGCACATCTTATCCAAAGTGATTGTTACTCCCATTTTACCTCTGCTTAGCTCATGAGGAGACATACTTGATGTGTGTACAAAGCAAAATATACATAGACAGGTAGAAGGGTTATGTGAATATTGTATCTCATAGAAAGTTTAAAATACTATTATGAAGATTTATTTATCTCATTTACAAATATCAACTCTCTTTCTTTCTGACTCATCCATGGTCAGAATATAGGTATAAGTCTGAAGGATCAAAAAAATGTATTTAAATAAGGGAATTTCTTTGGTCTGTTTGCCTTCCCAGATGTAAAGGCCTTACCAGATATTTGCCTTTATTACTCTGTTTTAATCCATTAACAAGATATTTGCCTAAGTTTGATGAATAATTAAAGAAATTACAAGAAAATTCAAAGTTAGCTCTTGTATCATGTAAAAATATAAATTATTTTATTTTCCCCACATATAAGTAAACTGATTTCCGCTATTATTTTCTTATCAAGGAACTCAATAAATATCATTCTTCCATAAATATGTATTGAGCACCTACTATCTGCCAATTATTGATTCTGAGAGCTGATTAGGGAATGGTAAACAAAATCAACAAAAGTTTCTGAGTTTTGATTGTAAATTCAGTTCAAGTTTGTAGTAAGTCCAACTAAAGAGGTGGATCAACATGACTTG
Organism: Leontopithecus rosalia; assembly: GCA_028533165.1. NCBI lineage: Eukaryota > Metazoa > Chordata > Mammalia > Primates > Cebidae > Leontopithecus > Leontopithecus rosalia. The sequence continues at coordinate 5,193 of JAPYYA010006102.1, forward strand.
AAGAGCAGTTTAAAGATGCAGAGAACTTCCATTCAGGATCCTAGGAGGTTTACATGGTTTTAAAAGCTTTGCTGCGGGTTGTGATTAGGAATCTGGGAATGAGAGATTTTACGAATGCAGCAGCTGCTCACATTATTTCCCCATTAAACCTGTTCTTGCTCCTCTTTCCTTATCAAATCCCTTCCTTTTGGTCAAGCATGGAAAGCAATTTGAGAAAAAATAGAGCACAGAATTCTTGCTTTGAGAATGTGTGGCTTGCTCTGCATTTCAAAAGTATTAACAAATTTTCAAACAAGTGAAATGATGCTGATAATCTATCAGAAACATTGATTTTTATGCCAGGTGCGGTGGCTCACACCTGTAATACCAGCACTTTGGGAGGCCAAGGCGGGCCGATTGCTTGAGGCCAGGCATTCAGAACCAGCCTGGCCAACATGACAAAACTCTGTCTCTACTAAAAATAAATAAATATATATATATATATATATATATATATATATATATATATATATATATATATTTTTATTTAAATAAAATAGCTGGGCAGGGCGACTACATGCCTATAATCCCAGCTACTTGGGAGGCCAAGGCATGAGAATTGCTTGAACCCTGGAAGCAGAGGTTGCAGTGAGCTGAAGTAAGGCCACTGCTGCAGCCTGGGCAACAGAGCAAGATTCTGTCTCAAAAAAAGAAATCCTGATGTTTAAACACTGTGAAAACAGGAGCCAGGAAAAGCCCTTATAATTTGAATGGACACCCTATAGATTTCACTGTCTTGCAAAATTGTACCGGATTACCAACCTTTGGGTTATTTTAAATGCCACTTAAGAAGACAGTGTAGGCCGGGCTGGGTGGCTCAGGCCTATAATTCCAGCACTTTGGGAGGCCGAGACAGGTGGATCATGAGGTCAAGAGATTGAGACCATCCTGTTCAACAAAGTGAAACCCCGTCTCTACTAAAAATACAAAAATTAGCTGGGCATGGTGGCGCACACCTGTAGTCCCAGCTACTCAGGAGGCTGAGGCAGGAGAATTGCTTGAACCCAGGAGACAGAGGTTGCGGTGAGCCAAGATTGGGCCATTGCACTCCAGCCTGGGCAACAAGAGCAAAACTCTGTCTCAAAAAAAAAGGAAGAAAGTGTATACATGGCCATTATCTGGACTAACGAAGATGTATATTATTAAATAACTGCTTGTTATCATTAATTCTCAATATGGGATTCACATTCCTCATTTTCTGTTTCATTTTGGTTTTTCAAACATGGCTCCTTATTATGAACTCAGAATCTTACTGACACTTCTTTTTTAACTCTCAGCCTGATCAGTTTCCCATTACTGCCACATCATGGTGTACTTTTTTCTCAGCCGTTATTCTGGAAAAGGATAACTCATAATATCCATCTGTCCTTGACTCTTTCATTCCATAGAATTTTTAAATATACAGAGTGTTTTAGTTAATGAAATGTCTGGGCAGCTGAGTAGTAAATTCTGTGCAGAAGATGATTTCTAGGTCAGAAAAATTTAAACTATGAAGTTATTAACTAGAATCAATTTGCATATATCTTTCTTTCTTGTTACCTCAATGTTAGGAAGGAAGAAAAGAAAGGCCAGGGAATATGTGATTACTCCAAAACCGATGGATTTAATTCACTTGATAAATATAATTGGCCTTTAAACACCAACTTCAGTTAACAAAGAATTATTTATAGAATGCAAAGGAGGTTTATGCAAATTCTGGTGTGCCTCGTATATTATGTTAGCCCTTCTCTAGATTTATGCAGAGCAAGGTAATTTGGCCTTCACATTGAGTGGCTAGCTTTATTGATGGAAAATGATTCTGGGGAACACCAGCCCTGTACTGATGGCTCTTTGCAAATGGGTGCTGTGTGAGTATCAGTACTGAAATGCTCAGGAAAGATGGCTTCTCATTAAGGTGCATGTAGGGAACACCTGGGGTCCGAGCCACAGGGTCACCAGGACCACAGACTGTGTTTCTCACTAGTTCAGAAGGCCAGATACATATTTCCTTTTCTCCTCTCAATTGTGCCTTCCCTTTTAGTAAAATTTAGGTTAGGCACTGTTCATTAAAGAAAGACCAATCTGGCCAGGCGCGGTGGCTCACGCCTATAATCCCAGGACTTTGGGAGGCTGAGGTGGATGGATCACGCGATCAAGAGATTGAGACCATCCTGGTCAACATGGTGAAACCCCGTCTCTACTAAACATACAAAAAAATTAGCCGGGCATGGTGGCGTGTGCCTGTAATCCCAGCTTCTGGGGAGGCTGAGGCAGGAGAATTGCTTGAACCCAGGAGGCGGAGGTTGCGGTGAGCCAAGATCACACCATTGCACTCCAGCCTGGGTAACAAGAGCAAAACTCCATCTCCACAAAAAAAAAAAAAAGAAAGACCAATCCAATCATTATAGGTGGTCAGACTTTACTGTTTAACCCTTGACAAGTTTGAAGTAGTAAATGTCAATGAGATCTTTTATTTTCCTTTTGGGAGACTGACTTTGTTGAGGCCACTGTGCTTGGGTATATAGTATATGAGATAAGCCCTAAGGTGAGAGAGCAGAGGTGCTGTCCTTACCACTTAAACTCTGAAGTGCTCTTGCAAGAAGCTTAGAGGGTAGGCCGGGTGCCAGTGGCTCATGCCTATAATCCCAGCACTTTGGGAGGCCAGGGTCAGAAGTTCAAGACCAGCGTGGCCAACCTGGTGAAACCTTGTCTCCACTAAAAATACAAAAAGTAGCTGGGTGTGATGGTGCGCACCTGTAATCCCAGCTGCTCAGGAGGCTGAGGCAGAAGAATCACTTGGCTGCCACTGCACTCTGCCTGGGCAACAGAGTGTGACTCCATCTCAACAAAAAAGAAGTGTAGAGGGTAGCTTTGTATATTTTCTGAGCATCTGAGATTCAAGGTGCTGGAAGTCAGTTTGTACAAGGTCTGCCAAACTGTATAAATTATTGTATTGGTATTATTGTACCAACCAGAATTATTGTATTTGTTAAATAAGAGTTTATGTTGTAAAAGACATTAAAATGTAAGTAGATATTCTGACCTCAAAATACTTCATTTAAGGTATTGAAGAAGTTGCCTGGCCAAATGGTAAGAAAACACTTGAGTTTCAAGAAGCCATGTGAATATTACAGAGTAATAATACCATGGTTTTGTATCTCAGTTAAAAGTTTAGAAAGCCCCATGCCTGCTGTCTAAGAAATCATTACTCAAAGACTGAATTTTCATTCATTGGTAACATACTTGCGCTACTGCATCCGTTTTGTAAGAATCACCCATTCAGAGACACCTTTTCTTACCGCTGTCTTCTGCACACCCCCTTCCCTGCTACTTTGATCTATACATACTTTCATCAGTACAGTCGGAACTCAGCAGCAGAGTTTTCAGTATACTTGATAGACCAACTGGCCGATGATTTAATAAATGTGTGCAGAAGGAAAATGGAAAAATGATAGATGAAGAGATGTAAAAGCACTTGGAAGAAAGTACACAAAAACCATAATAATAAAATGGAAAAAAAAAACAACATTCAGGACCTATGGTGAATGAATGCTCTAGGCAGTCTCCAGTCCTACATAATACTTTAATCAAATGTATTTTTGTGATTTATTTAGAAGTCACTTTGACAGCTCGTGTTGCTCCCATTATTCAAGCCACTCTTCAAATTCCATTGTCATGTGAGGGCTGCTTCTTCTCGCCAATGTTAAATTAAGTTTAGCCTAAGCTGCCTCCTCATGTATTTTACGTTTGGCCTACAGGTTTCTCCACTTAGGTTACAGTGAACTGTAACCATACAGGGTATGTAAACAGATTGTAACCTACTCTTGTATTAATCACGGAGTTTTCAGCCAGTCAAAGGCAGCCAACTGTTCAGTCTTGTTCAAATAAGGCAAATGCCAAACGGTACCCAGTCCAGCTGTTTCTATGCCTCAATTCCACTTTCTGTGCCTCACTTTCCTTTTTCTGTACATAAATTATCTCTTACAATGCAGCACCATAGTCTCTACATTTTCTGGTGTGTGGGACTGCCCAGTTAGTAAATCATTCTTTCCTCAAACTCTGTTAAATTTAATGTCTAAAGTTTTTCTTTTAACACCAGTTATCTCCTGATGTATCTCTTCATTGTGTCCTTAAGAAAGGAGAAAAGGAGGCTGGGGGCGGTGGCTCATTCCTGTAATCCCAGAACTTTGGGAGGTCACAGTGGGTGGACCACTGAGGTCTGGAGTTTGAGACCAGCCTGGCCAACATGGTGAAACTCTGTCTCTACTAAAAATTAAAAATTAAAAAAAAAATTAGCTAAGTATGGTGGCGGGTGCCTGTAATCTCAGCTACTCAGGAGGCTGAGGCAGGAGAATTGCTTGAACCCAGAAAGCAGAGATTGCAGTGAGCCGATATTGCGCCATTGAACTCCAGCCTGGGTGACAAGAGTGAAACTCCATCGCAAAAAAAAAAAAAAGAAAGAAAGGAGAAAAGGACTTCTTTGGGATTTCAGCTAATATCAAGATGTATGAAATAACTTCATTATCCTTTCAAGGATGTTCATTGAAGTGCTCACTATTCATTGTCAGTTTCTATATGCATCCTTTTTGTTATTCTAGGGGGAAACAAGGGCAGAATTTCTGGGATAGGTGCCAACCACCCAGTACATTTCTACAATTTAGTTTTTGCAAAGTAAATATATAATTTACATCAGTCATCTCCGACTGTCTTATACTGATGAGATAAGAAAAATGGGCATTGGACATCTAAATAAAATTTATATTGTTGAAATTTTTTTTGGGGGGGAGGAAGGGAGGAAGGCAGGAAGGGAGGGAAGGAGGAAGGAAGGGATGAAGGAAGGAACGAAGGGAGGAAGGGAGGGAGGGAGGGAAGGGAAGGGAAGGGAAGGGAAGGAAGGAAATCAAGCAA
>JAPYYA010006103.1:0-10118 GCA_028533165.1 Leontopithecus rosalia
TAATATGTTTACATGAAGGTTGGAAGAAAGAAAAAGAACGCTGAAGTCTACTAAGTGCCAAGGAATTTACATAATTATTTTATTCACTCATCAAAATAGTTCACAGGATGAACTATTTTGATTTCTATTTTGACAGTGAGAAACCCAGAGAGATGAAGTTGCCTGAGATCATTCAACTAATACATTGGGTGGCCAGTGTGTGATCCTAGACCTTCTGTATCCTACATAACACTCTCCACTGTGTTGTTCTATGGGTTATTTTCTCCCTTGTGTTATTTGTGTACTTTTCCATTTTTTAAAATAAACGCATTTCTTTTATAACCAGTTTTTAAAAGGTTCTTAATATTGCAAAGTGAGAGTAATTAGCATAAGTATGGAAATTAAACTCATATTCTTACTGAAGTGAACAGGGTATTTTTGATTTGTTAAAAGCAGAACAGAGTTTTGGGTTTTTTTTACTGACTAATTAATTATTTACATTCTGAAAATGTACCATTTGCTTTGCTTTTTATGTATTTTGGCAGTTTTATGTTTAATATGGCATTTTGTGAAGCAGAAGGGGAGCACTGAAGTGGGGATTTATTAAAAGATAAGGAAAAATACAGACAGGGATTTTCTAGGTGTCTTCAATCTTCCTAATAGAAGGTAAGGTAAGCTGCTAGGAGTGAGTCGAGCATGGGTGGAAATTGAAATTGAGGAGAGTTAACGATCTGAAATAACTGCCATGGTATGAGCCAATAAGAAGTAAATAAAGGATGGAATATTATGATTATTAATAATGATGACAAAGGATACATGAACAGCGAGAAGGCTTCAGGTTTGCATGCACTTGCGCGGTGGGTGGAAGATGGAAAGTCTGGTGAAGATGGATAGGTTTCTCCACAGGGCGTCAGCTGGTCAGCAGCGTGGTTTTCACCATGAAGCCTGTGATGGGCAGAGGAGAAGTGCCCATCCAGGAAGGGGCGTGTGACAGCCACCAAAGACAGATGTAGGGCAGGGATGATGGTGGGCAAGGAGAGCGTGCTACCTGAGACCCCACAGACTGCAGTTAGATTTGTTAGGTCAATTGGCAGTGTTGCAGAAGTGAAAGGAGACATCTAAGAGTGGACACTGTAAATGCAGGGGCAAGGAAGGGAGTGCCCATAGGTGGGTCTGATGTCCTCATGGGAGCTGTCTGTGATCCAAGAGGGACTGGGGCCCCTGCTGCCATGAGATTTAGTCAGGTGGCATGGATTTCCAGTAAGGAAAGGAGTAAATTGGGGTATAATTGTGATTTATTATGAAAACAAGGGTTAGACAGTGTATAATACAATTCCTTTACAAAAGTTTAATGCTGAATGGCAGTACTACATCAATAGGCTACCCTAAAACAGGGGAAAATATATGTGAATTCTGGGATATGATAGAGCCATTAAAATTATGCTGATTTAATTGTAAGAACATACATAAGGGAATTTATACAAAGCTATACATATGCAAATCTACATGTTTACAACATATACACATTTATATTAAAGAAAATATTCAGAACATGTATATAATATCTTATTTGTTTTTCTTAACTTCGTAAAACAGAAATAAGCAGGAAACACCTCTGAAGATCAGTAACAGTGTATGTCAAGGTGGTTGGGATGTCTTAGTCTGGGCTCCTTTAACACACCATAGACCAGATGACTTACACACAACAGAAATTTGTCAGCTGGGTTCAGTGTCTCACACATGTAATCCCAGCTCTTTGGGAGGCCAAGGCAGGCAGATCACCTGAGGTCAGAAGTTTGAGACCAGCCTGGCCAGCATGGTGAAACCCCATCTCTACTAAAAACGCAAAAATTAGCTGCATGTGGTGATACACACTTGTAATCCCAGCTACTTGGGAGGCTGAGGCAGGAGAATTACCTGAATGCAGGAGATGGAGGTTGCAGTGAGCCAAGATGATACCACTGCACCCCAGATAAAGTAAGACTCCACCTCAAAAAAAAAAAAAAAGAGAAAAGAGACTTGACTCTCACTATTCTGGAGGCTGGGAAGTCCAAGACCAAGCCACCAGCAAATCTACTGTGAGGGCCTTCTTCCTGGCTCATAAATGGGGCCTTCTCATTGTGTCATCACAGAGTGGACGGGGCTCATTTAATAGCACTAATCCCATTCATCAGGGCTCCACCCTCAGGACCTAATCACCTTCCAAAGGCCCCACCTCCTAATACCATCACCTTGGGGGTTAGGATCTCAACATATGAGTTGGGGGCAGGTGGGGGAGAATAAACATTCATAACATAGAACGGGGTTACAAGGGATATTTTTCTTCTTGATGCCTCTAAGTCGTTCCTGAATTTTCTCAGAAAATAAAATATTTGGACAATCCTCTGGCATCTCTGACTGAGATGATAACCACCTTATTGGTCCACCACAACCAACCCCCACCACACCCATCACCTCTCTCACAGCCCTTCTTCTCTCCCCAGTACATACACATCAGCGCACATATGCATGTATGCACACCCATAGTTAGCGCCTGGGTCACCACTTTATGCTTAGCATTTATCATGCTACCTGTTTCTGATTCCTAGCCTTTGTGGCCTTAGTGATCTTCCCCTGACACCCAAGCTCTGATCTCTAATAACTGAATCCCAACCACATTTCAAGGCCCATCAGAAGTGAAACCACTCTCTGCAGTTTTCCTACATCCTTTCATGGAGAATAATTTCACTGCCTATTCTGCAGCACTTCAAATCTCTTTTCCATTCCCATATTGTATCTTATACAGTGATTTGTGGGAATAGAGCTTTCCTCTACCCAAGCCTCACCTTCTCCATGGCTGGAATGCTCATCTTTGTATTTCTGTATCTACTCCCTTCCCCTAGTCTCCAGCATCTAGTACCTGCAATATAATAAGCGTGCAATAAGGATTTACTGAATTGATTTGAAAATCTTCCCCCAAAGAACAATAAAAGGTATGATTTCCTCCTTTCACTTTGGCTCCTGGGCTCTCGAATGTGACCTCCCTATGAAAATGAACAGAAACTAAAGTATATTTGGAGAAATACAAAGCCCAGTCTTGTTAAGAATTTAAAAGAAGAGATGAAAAATGTGTTTCTGATCTCTAGGCTCTGCCCACTGTGAGGCAGTGAGATTCTGGGAGACAGACCAGAGTCTGGGGAAGGGGATAGGAGCAGGAATATGACTTCACCTGAGGATGACAGCAGGGTAAGAGATGTGCCTTTAACAAAGTGGTACTGAAGGCCAAGAAGGAATCTCCTGCCTCCTCCAGAGCTGAAGTCAAAGCAGAGGCTCTGAAGACCAAGAAAGCACTGCTGAAAGGCATCCACAGCCACACACACGTGCGCACACACACACAATCCACATGTCACTCACCTTCCAGTAGCCCAAGGCATCATGGCTCTGAAGGCAGCCCCAGGAAAAACTAGCTTAGCCATGCTTCCATCAAGTTCTCCCAACCACTGAATCCGCCATGAAGAAGTTAGATGAAAGAACACACTTGTGCTCATTGTGGATGTTAAAGCCAGCAAGCATCAGATCAAACAGGCTCTGAAGAAGCTCTCTGGCATTGATGTGGCCAAGTCCACACCCTGATCAGCCCTGATGGAGAGAAGAAGGCACATGCTCCACTGAGTCCTGATTAAGATGTTTTGGATGTTGTCAACAAAATTGGGATCATCTAAACCAAGTCCAGCTGGCTAATTCTAAATATGTATCTTTTTACCATAAAAAAAAAGAAACGTGGACTCAAGGCTTCTTCTCCACCACGGTATGATGTGCAAAGTGGAATGAAAATGAGTAAGGAAAGAGGAGAGGCACCTGCAGTATTTCAGAAGAGAACTAAGTCACTAAGAGGAAGAGGTATCATCGTGTGTATTGGGTCCTGAGAGAACACATGCAGGTAACAATAGCCTGCTGAGCGGACCCCAGGAAGTAGAATGGAATGTATCCTTAGATCCAGAAGCTTCCTCTTCTAACCAATATAATTTTAATCAGAATCTTTGGAAAATTATTTAAATCTAAATACCTAGCTTTATTTTCCTACAATCATTTCCTAATCTGGTTCTTCACAAACATACCTTAAGTAACCCATAGTCAATGCATTCGCGGAAAGTTTAAGTGGGAAAATGATATGCGGTGCTTTTTTCTACCTACTGTTAAAGACATACAGGGACTAAATGCTAACAGTAGAATCTTCTGTTGTCCTGGGGCTGGTACTACAGAGTCCATTTAACCACACTAACATTTTCCTAGGAAGCTACAGTTTTAATATGGAATAATTCAACATATTCATTATCGCCTATTTACACTCATGTAAACCAATGCTCCCTGAGTAACCAAACTTTAAAATGTTAATATAAACATTATGCCTCTTTAAATTGCAATAGACACATTCCTAATTAACTTAACTCCAACAAGACCCTTTACCAATAAACCAAAAACACATTTTGGGCAGCTTTCCTCTACAGTACGTAGTAAGGAAGAAAGTAAACCATTTCCACAGCAAGGACCAGCAAGATGACTTGCAGCCTCTGGGTTCTGAGGCCAAAGTTGTAGATTGACTCTCTCCAATCCCATTTGTTCTCAGAACATCTATAAACTAAGGGGAGGTTTGAACTTGGCTACCTACGAGCTTGTGGGTCAGATCTGAAAAGTTATATAAAGGTGCAAACCACCAGGGTTTATCTAAATGTTGGCCTCCCCAGAAATTGTTTCCATCATGTTGGAGAAGGAAAGGCCCAGGCCATTTTCATGAAGGTCATTTACTGAACTGACCAGCTTCCCTGGCCTAGCTGGGACCACACAGCCTGCAGCAGGACAGGCCCAGTCATCCCTGGGAGCCACCAAGCACAAGTTGAAGTGACTGGCGTTTATTTGGATCACTGAAATAATAAGCAATTCCAGAGGAATTTGTTTTTACTAACCTGTTGGATAATTTGGTGTGATGGGATTGCATTCCCACGTAGAAAACTGAGAAGAATTCTTGGTGTCAACGGAAGAGACTGCTTGACTTTTTATTACAATGGATTTTCTTTCTCCAAAGCTAAAAGTCTCTTAGGTGTACGTCTCCGTGAATGTGTTCCAATTTAGGCTTTAGTTCACTGATTACTCGACAGTTACCATAAAATTACTTTCTTCCTTCCCAACCTTGATGAAGTTGTTGCTCAGTCCATCATTACTCAAACCCCATTCAAACTGCTGAGTTTACACAGGAAAGTGATCTTGCAAAAGATAAGGCTTTGTTAATATTTTAATCAGCATTTCTGGTTCAGCATTTATTCTCAAACACCAGCATTTATTCTCCCAATACCAGTGTAGTTTAAGTGTTTGGTTTTGAGGCTTTTTGCTTTGGGCACCAAAGTTACCGCCATACTTGTTTTTGCTTTTGTTTTTGTTTTTCAGAAAGTGCGCATGAAAAATACCAGACAGGTCTTCTTTCACTTGGAGACTTGTGTACCTCAGCATACACTTGATTTACATGGGCAGAACCACTTAATCACTGGGTATTGGCTTTGATAAGTTTGTGTGGCTCTGCTGCCTTTCCAAATTTATCTTGGGAATAGTTTCCTCTTCCCCTGCAATGGAAAGAAATTGAATCCTTGTCAATATGACATTCATGTCATGGCATGAACACAAAATAGATGATGGTTGATCATGTTTCTCTAAACTTTGGAGAAAAGAAACAGTAAGAACTGTAAACATTGACTCTATAGGAACTTCGGCGATCTCCTAAGCGGTCCTCAATGAACACTGTATGACAGTTGGTAGAGTCCATTCAAACATAATTTTTAATATTGTGTTAACTACATAAGTGGACATTTTCAATATTTATAAAGTGGCTTATATGAAGACTATAAACATTGTTAGGATAAAAATCCTGTTATTTCTGGAACTCATGAAATAAAGAACAAAATAGAATTTATTCTCTTACCAAGGTACTAACCTTATAAAGGCAAATAGCGACATAGTTAATGTTAGGGCTGGGGTTTAACTAAGAAGTTCAAGGGGGGCAAACAAGGCTGCATTTAGAAGTTGTAACAGTGTACCATCCTTACAATTCCTTCATTTTTTTGTGGTTGCCATAAGTTATGTGGTGTTTGCCAATAAGTAATTTTATGACAAGGCCAAAATCCAAGCCCCAAGTCACTCTTAGTCAAAAGGCTTTGGAAATTAATATGGAACAGTGTCAAAAACCTCCGAACTGGAATTCAGAGGACTCAGATCGGGTGCCTGTTTAGTCCCAATTTTTCACATGGCTAATTTGATATGGATTTCGTAGTTAAGAAGTCATGCTTGGTCGGGCGTGGTGGCTCACGCCTATAATCCCAGCACTTTGGGAGGCCGAGGTGGGTGGATCACCAGGTCAAGAGATCGAGACCATCCTGGTCAACATGGTGAAACCCCGTCTCTACTAAAAATAAAAAATAAAAATTAGCTGGGCATGGTGGCCCGTGCCTGTAATCCCAGCTACTCAGGAGGCTGAGGCAGGACAATTGCCTGAACCCAGGAGGTGGAGGTTGCGGTAAGCCGAGATCACGCCATTGCACTCCAGCCTGGGTAACAAGAGTGAAACTCCATCTAAAAAAAAAAAAAGTCGTGCTTAATCATAGATAGCAATTATGAGGAAGCCAGATCTTCTCTGGCCCTGTTTCCTTAGCGGAGCACCCAAAGTTCCATTGCCCCTGAGCTCCTTTCAACAATGATGTCTTTGCAGCAGTCCAAATCTACAAGCAGGGTGTGGCCCAAATGCCGGGTATGTCTTTATAAGGTTTTTAAAACAAAGGGAATGTCCCTAAAGGAATTGAAAAGCTTGAGGAGACCACTCTAGACTTCAGAAAAGTTGCAAAGGTGATGGAAGATTAAAGCTGCTGAAAATAAGAGAGAAAGGGTTCTTTCAAGGTACAGGAGCTCAGAATGTCATGAATAACCGCATGATGAGAAAAATAACCAATAAGATAGAGAGACAGCCCCATTGCCTTCCGTCTGCTGTTGTCTGCCAATGTCCGTATTTAACGATCATTTGCCATTGACAGTGATTAATTCATGTCATGGTACTTTCTCCATTGGCAAATGCTCTCCTATATTCAAGAAAAAGTGTCCTTGTGAAATTGGATTGGATTATAGTCACTACAATTTAAATGTATCTGTGTCTTTTGATATAACTATAAGCCTTTACTGAGCACTTACTGTGACCCAAGAATTGCTTTAAATGTTTTCACTGCCCTAATCTTCACAATAGTTCTATGAATCAGCTTCGTTATCGAGCACATCCTGCGGAAGCACAGAGAGGGTCAGGAAGTCACCAAGCGCTGCCCAGCTGATGAGTGATGGAGCTAGGATGCAAACACGGGCAGCTGGACTCGCCAGCTTGAACTTTTTCACAGCTACATTCTTATCACACTTATCTGCTCATGTTTTATTTCTAACTGAAGTCTGGGAGTATGGGGCATTTGGGTGTAATGCAATTACTTTTCAAGAAGACAAGAATTAAAAATATAAAATGTCACCTGTGACTCAATGAAGAAAAATAATTGAGGAAGTTACGTTATTTTTTTAATGTGCTATATGCTAAATTTGAAAATCAAAGACAAAATTTCCAAGAATCCTTGCCTTGCCACAGATATAACCATACAGCTTTGTTAAGCTAGCAAGATTAGCTACTTCTGTACTTGAAGTAGGTCAACTCTGTGCCGCTGGACTTGATTCAGTAATAAATGGACTGTATGTCTGGATAGCAAATTGTGTGCTATTGTTAGGTATAAGCAGCAGAGAGTAAAGAGGCACCGCCTTTCACCCATGACAGTGCCTCAGTGCCTTCATTCACAAGCTCCGGGAACTTTTCCTTCCAGACAATGTCCTATAAAAAAACTACCAGCACTCTCCAGAGAACTGTTTCTACAGGTCTAGTGTTTAACGTTTTTAAACGACAATAGGTTAATGTCAGTAGCAAAGCAAGTACCATTTCCTGGAATGGTGTGGCAAAGTAATACACTTGCATACATTTTAAAAAATTACATATCACGTAGTAGGCACTCTATAAATATTGGATAAATGAAATAGATTTGATAAGTAAATACAAAGATGAGTGGTCTTCAATTAATACTCTATGACAGTTTGTAGGGTCATTCAAACATAATTTTTGAATTTCCTATAGGAATCATCCTCAGACTTCAGGACACACTTTTAAATATCTTTCTAATCGTTTAATTGATTTTCTTTCATTTCCAAAATTGATATATATTATTGCTCACCTATTGGTATAACTATAGATAGATCAAATTGCTGAGATTTGGAGAGGAACATTGACAATACAAGCCCAGGTTTTTATCCTGTGAGAAAACGTCCAATAAGTAATGATGTATTTTTAAAAAGACCAATTTAATAACAAATTAAAATTCTGTTTTGTTTCAGAAAAAGGAGGCGGAATAATAATTCTCTTTAAGTACACAAGAATTTCACAGATGAAAAGATTCATAATATCTGCATAAAAGAAAGGGAAGGAAAGAAAAAGGAAGGTAAAATGAAAACAAAAAGGGGAGGGGCAAACAGAAATTTTCTTCCCAAGCAGCAACTGTGGAGGAAGGCACGTGTCCTGAGAACATTAACTGTGCAGATGTCTGCTAAACCTTATTTTTATTTTTCACTTGTCTTGTTCAGCATAGTGGAAAATCTATGGCAAGACTTTAACCAGTGTTAATTCATGTCCACCGAAAGAACTGCACAACCTCTTTATCCATGCAGGACGGACCACATAATGCTAAAATACTCAACCATACCCCAATAAAATGATTTGGGGTGTTTTTCTTTCTTATTTTGAGACAGGGTCTCACTCTGTCACTGCAGCTGGAGTGCAATGGCATGATCTCGGCTTATTGCCACCTCCCACTCCTGGGCCCAAGCAATCCTCCCACCTCAGCATCCTGAGTAGCTGGGGCTACAGGTGCACACCATCACACTCGGCTAATTTTTGTAGAAATGGAGTCTCGCTGTTTCCCAGGCTGATCTTGAACTCCCGGGCTGAAGTGATCTGCCCACGTTGGCCTCCCAAAGTGCTGGGATTACAGGTGTGAGCCTCTGCGTCTGGCCCATTAAGAGTTTTTTTTGTTTTTGTTTTTAGAAAAGAGCTACCACAAGCAGTAGAATAGTATTTTCATGAAAGAATGAACAAGAAAAAATTGAAATAAGACCCAAAGTAAGCCTTAAAAAGTCACATTCTAGGCTAGGGACTAGCGAAGAGAAAGTGCTTGAGGACCCCAGTAGAAACCTTTGAATTACAGAAGAAGTACACTCCATTGTTTCCATTGATTGATTTCTGACCAACTGTTTTTCCTAAGTCACCTTTGTGTTCTAATAAAATTTGTAACTTGACATTCTTCATACCCGACTTTGGGGCCAGGCTTGTTATGTCACCCTCTTATCCAGTTTTACAGGTTTCTTATCACCTTCCCCATCTTCAAGCTCACAGAAATCTTACAGAGAGGACCGACCAAGGAAATATGCCTATTAAATAGGTGACCTTTTAAAATAGGAGAATTTGGTACCAACTCAGAAAAAGACTTGATGACAATGTTAGGTGTTGAACAAAAGTTATCCCAAACTAAGCAGATTGAACTGGAGTGCAGAGAGGAGCGGGGCTCCCCCTCTAGGAATTTCTATTGGTTAGAATGTTCCTGAGCTTAGCATCTCTATGTATGGTCTCCAGAGTTAATGTACCATATTTTCCATGGTTTGATGAAGACTCCAGAGCCCTTAAGATATGCATTGCTATAATTCCTAAATCAAACAGCATTCAGTTCAGTTCCAGACCATTTCAGGGCAATAAGACTGGTATTTCTTATTTTAATTAGTCATTTTATACTTCTAACAACTTCTTTGACAGTGTTGGATTACTTGTTTGTTTATATGTGATAAAAGCCATGTTTAGAAATGCTTGTGATTTTTGCACATTGATTTTATATCCTGAGACTTTGCTGAAGTTGCTTATCAGTTTCAGGAGTTTTTGGGCTGAGACAATAGGGTCTTCTAGATATACTATCATGTCATCTGCAAATAGAGACAGTTTGGCTTCCTCCTTTCCAATTTGAATACCCTTTATTTCTTTTTCTTGCCTAATTGCTCTG